>JBAJNP010007079.1:0-23610 GCA_036877545.1 Yasuhikotakia modesta | reverse complement strand
GTATCTGGGTATTTACTGTAAATAGGAAAGAAAATACCAGTGAGAAAAGCGAGACCTTTTCTCCTCATTTCTTTTCTCTCTTTTTTATTTCCAGTTAGGAAAATCAGTGGAAGTGATTTCAAAAGGTCTGGAGTACAATAAATGTTTGGCTGCTGTTATTAACAGATATCAGGTGTCAGCAAATTACATCCTGACTCAGTTAATCTGACCTCTGTGCACATGGCAAGTGTTGCTTCCTCTTGCCGGCGGGCGAACGAGAACAACCGCACACATGCATGCGCACACATGCATGCGCACACATGCAGGCCCTGCGCGAGGCAAAACACGATCAATCAAAACACTGATAACGGCCTGACCTGACACAATATCTCCTCCTCATTCGCCTATTCACACGCAGCCAAACTCCAGCTGAAAAGCCGGGGTTATTGTTTCTTTCATCTTTAGATGGAAGGTTATGGATTTCAGATTGAAAACAGCAGACTAATTCACATCAGCCATATGCTCTCACTCTCAGTATTAATAGGTGCTCGGCTTGTTTGGTCTGGCTGATAGGGATTTCAGTGTCCGTTTCTTTGAGAGCACAAATGAACCCTGATGCGTTCTTTCTGCCTGATAAGCGCAGTAATATCCGGGTGTCGCCCTCCTGTTTTCTATTGTCCTGGCCTGATTCGAGTCATGAAGCTCACTGGGAAGCTTTCCAAGCAGGTCTTTATGAGGTTAGAACACCCTTCCAAAAACAGGGACCCCTGCTAACAATTTTAGTTTGTTACAATGCTTTCCTAATGTTTCCATTAGCAAAAAAAGGGTAAAAAGTTTCAAACGTTCTAGAAAATGTCCTGATCCACATGTCCAGTTTTTAAGACTTATTGCTTACTTCCACTAACAACTCAGGAAAAACATTTGTGATATATATATATATTGTTTAAAAAACGTTCTACTAATGTTACTGATAGGGAAGTTCACTCAGCAAGCCCTTTAAAAGCAGGTCATTTATGGATTCACAGACATACATACAGACCCTAAAATTTATACTCTGTAAATATTCCTCACACTTTAAAATCTCATCCAATCACTTTACTATAACACTTGGCCTCTTCTCAGTTAAGGAGGAACCGCAAGGTTTTAACCAATCAGATCAGAACTAGCAAAATAACAAACCGATGTCAATGAAACACGTCCTGTATAATGTACGTTTCTCCCCTGTACTGATTCTGTGTAAAATGGCCAGAATCAGACTCAAAACAAACATGGATTATCTTACAGGAATGAAAAGAGGGATGCGGATGAATCTGTGGTTCTTCAGGAGAAAAGCAGCGCGGTTGGACAGGGTGCTGCGGCTGATAAAGGGGCTACGAGACGTGTGGATGTGTTACTGTGAGCTCTTGGGACAGAAGTTATGAATTATTGAGAGAGATGAACTTAAAATAAAACAGCACCGGAGGTAGTCTGAAGACTAACCCTCTGCTCTCTGGCTGTAGTGTCACTGCTTCTACCTCACCATTATTTAACCGTCTGCATGCAAATGATGCACAATGTCTCGTGTATTTCAAGTATGTATTTTACATACTTGCTGTCTCCTTGGTAACCAAACACAGTAACTTTTAAAATGTCATCGGGGACAAAATGTTCAAGTCTCAGATGTTCCTCCTGAGAAAAAGACGAAATCTTCACCAGAGTTTCAGACGAGACCTCGACAGCCTCAGTACAAACTGAGCTCAGATCTGCAATCAAAAGCCAATATTATTAAAATATAAATGACAAAATCAAACAACGAAATCATCGATTCATTTAAAACCAGGTTACCTTTGTTGTCAGATTATCATAAGTTGATTATTCTCAATTCAAAGATTGTCTCATCTCTTGTTCTGTGAGAAACACATGAGACCAACTTGATACCATTAAGAACTCAATGAATAACTAAGAACTCAATGAAATCTCCTGAGCAATGAAAGAGCAATCTCTGAGGCTGGAGATTTAAAGTCATTTGTAGAATATCAGAATAATAACAGAAGCCCATGTCAGCCGACAACATAATCAAAGACAGGAGACTCTCTCTCTCTCTCTCTCCGCACAGTAATGTCCAAGTTGTTGCTCTGTGTAATGAAGCCGTTCAAAAGCACAGCTAACACACTCTGCTCACAGTGTGACCACAGATCGCAACAGTGAGCGCAGGCACTGCTCTGCTGCGATTAGCACTGATTAGCTCGCTGCCTGTAAAATGTGCATGCGAGAAACTGCTAATACAAACCCCTGCGGTGTTTGGTTTACAGAGAGCTCAAATCACATAGCGGTGTGTGCTGACAGAACACAGTCGTGTCTTTGCTCTAATGAAGTATAAGGGTACATTAAATTTAGGGCATTAGACGCTTTGGTTACAGCTGCTAGTCCTGTGATGTTTCAAAGCGGTTTGGTGGATTGATTTTGTTTTCAATTTTTCCATCCAGGGTGTAAAACAGAATATTCCCGGAGGGATGAGCGGAGAACATCTCTCGGATTCTAACATTTGGATCATGGCCATCATGGAAAGCTCAGTTTCATTACAGTAGTCCCAACGTGACACTGTTTACTGATGTAAACAGACTCCAAGCCAGCAATTCAAAATGTTCAAAATGTCCAGTTTTCAAACCATCTACAACTTAACTACCACTACTACTTAAAATTAATGTTTTTGATCATAACATTAAAAACATTTTCTACTAACGCTAGTGCAAAAACATTTCTGATAACATTGAGAACATCAACATGTTAGCCAACGTTCTGAGAATGTTCTCTGTTAGCTGGGCTGGCCAACAGATTTCTCCCTTCTCTCCAAGGGAGAAACAGATTTTCTCCCTTGGAGAAAACAAAAATATATCAGTCATGTACAATTAGTTCAATTTCTCATCCAGGACTTTTTAAATTATTATAACAAGCATTAAAACAAGTCACATCAACTAAAAAATTTTTTCAGGATAGTGTTAAGTTAACTTACTAAACCCAGTTTCAGTCAGAAGTGGGTGTCGCCATGATGGCCAGACACAGCATCAGTAAAACTGGTTTAGCTGCTGCACACACACATTATTTTGTTTACAAAGTGGAGACATGTTTCAGATCATTTCTATTATTATTGATTTCAGATACAGATCAGCCTCTGAATGTCACGCTGCACAAACTGTGTCTGGTTGCTTTACAGTTAGATTCTACTGTACAACCTGCACATACATGCAGAGAATATATCTGGTAACCAGCATGTTTTAAAAACATTTCCCTAATGTTTCCATTACAAAATGTTATTTTAAATGTTTTAGGAATGTCCAAAATGTCCACTTTTTTAAAGGTTGTATTAATGTTATTACTTGGATACAGGAATGTCATTCAAATTATTTAAAATTCTGTAACATTTTTAAAACATCCCAATAACAATTTAAAAATAACATTTTTGATACATTATGATACATAATGTAAAAAAAAACATTACTGCAAGATTTTTTGACAACTTTGAGGGAACTTTGAGGGAACTTTAAGAGAACGTAAGCCACTGTTCTGAGAACGTTCCCTGTTAGCTGGGCAGTGGGATTTGTCTCCTGTGGCATGCCGGTGGGCAGATATGGGTGGGTGCTGTTATAAATCTGTGTTTGATGAAACAGGTGGAGATCTTTAGCTCCTCTGACAGACTAATGAATTCAGAGTGATTCTTATCACCTGCCTGCCCCCTCCAACACATCACATCTCACACTCCCACCGGTCAGACTCTTATTAAAGAAACCTAACGACAAATGCAAGGGAGTCTGTCAAATGTATTTCATGCTGTCTGCTCAATATCTTACATGTTAGCTGTGTCACGTCATTGACACGTTTAAAAATAAAATCAACGTTTGTATAGTTTGACAGACAACAAAGAGGCTGGATAAAACTATTATTATAGAATCTCAAACTTAAATTGTGTGGCTTACAGTAACCTTTTCTTGCAGACCCTAAACTCAGAGAGGAAGAGCAAACACACTTCTGAGGGGACACAAAAGACCCCAGGAAGACAAGACGATGCTCTGAGGTGCGAATTGTGTTATTAGAAATCCACACTGCATGTGAAAGCGTCGTGTTTTTACCAGGACTTCTGCATTATTGATAGCGCAGCACCGCAGTGGGCCGTTGGTACGGCGCCCACTGACTCTCAGGGCTGCGATTGGTGCTGTCTGCACACAGCTACACACAGACACGGCGTCTCTCTCAACACTAAAGAACATCTGGAATTATCTCCATGAATCAGGAGTCATTTCTCTGTTTCCTCCAGGAATAGGGCAGCTGCTGCCAACATGAGCCCTAAAACACCACGGAGCGACCCAATTTATGGATTACTCTCTCTCTCTCTCTCTCTCTCTCTTTCTCCTTCAATCCCACAATGCATTTAAACATCCACTTCTACTCTTCTCCATCTTTCTCCCCTTTCCTCTTCTGTCTTCTAATTCTTTATCTACCTTTTTCCTCTCCTGTCCTCTTATCTTTTCTCTTTATCTATTCATCTTTGTTCTTTTGCTTACTCACCTCTCTCTGTTTTCTTTTGTTCTGTCCTTCTCTCCTCCTTTCATATCTTCTATCCACCTCTCACTGGCAGCATAAACCAAACTTGTTTACTGGATTTAATGCATGTTTCTGGCCTGGATGATTTGTAGTCTTTTTTCTGAAGAATGCAAGATTTGTCTTTTATCAAAGTGCTGCAAAATCACTGCAGTTCTTAATCTGCATCTAATTAATAACAAATCCAAGAATAATGAATGATAGTTAATGTGTATATGTAATGGAATAAACATTAAATACATACAATAACATTTAACATTATTTATTTATGCATTTCTATATTTATATTTATGTAACATGGTCCAAATTGGCTAGTTATGAGTGTCTGTGATGCTACATTTCACATTAATCCAAAAGCAAATTACAGTGAATTCAGTTTCAATACGTGTGTGTCCCTGGGAATCGAACCCGCTACCTTTAACCTGTTGACACAATGCTCTACCAATTGAGCTACAGGAAGACTGTATCTGGGTTGTAGTCTGTTAAGGCAGGTCGCTTGCTAGCTTTTGAACCAAGCTAATATTACAGCGTTCCAGCAAAAATGTGCTTTGATGTAGCCAATTACAGCCATATATTGAGCCACAAAAGTAATCACGTTGTCGCGGACTACATTTTCCGTAGGGGAAAGAAAATGGTCTATATTTGGGCCTTAGATGATTTTCCAACTGTACATTCATTTACTGCAGCGTTCCTGAAATCCAGGAGAATAAATGTTATTCATTTCACTTGCTCAGATACTGGGAGAATGGGTGGGGGGCAGAAAATGAGGTGCAGCTGTGTGTTTGAGGCTGGTGGGGAGCAACACTGGAGCTTTGTGAGGACGTGAACGAAGGGGGGGGGGCGGAGGAAACGGGCCACAGATTGTTATTCAAGGAGTCGTTCCACATCACCCATCAGAAACATCTGGCACAGGGGTAACACTGCCCCGGCGCACACAGAGCTTGAAGAGCTTTCCTTCAACACAAGGTCTCCAACATCTGACTGACCCTCTTCTGCTGAAGAGAGAGAGAGAGAGAGAGAGAGCTCTGGAATAATGCAGAAGCTCAGGGAACACTTGACCTTCAAAGATCCTCCGATGTTTCCGATGAACTTAACAGAGATCAGGTGGGCTTTGACTGACTACTGCCTCAGACTGCTGCACACTCTCTCTCACACACATACACACACACTCTCTGTCTGTCTCTCTCTCCTTTTGTGATGTATAAACATGATTTGCTAGCGAAAGGAAAAGTCTTTTTTTAAACTAAGAAAATAGACGTGATCTCCCAAATGACGATTAAAACTGCCCCTCAGAATGATTAAAATGTGTTTCTCAGGTTTACAGACTAACCTTTCATAACATCTGTTTTAACTTCTTACATGTTCATAAATCACTATGAGTTCATATATCAAACAGCTCTCTTTTAAAATATGAAATCTGTTTTTCTTATGTGCTACAAAGAGTTTGTGCTACTAAAGTTTAATTCCCTTAGAGAGATTCAATCAAAACTTCACTGAACAATCCGAGACAAAGATTTGACAGACTGCGTAATACTTCTAGGACAACTGCAGAAGGCTGGAAAAACAAAAAGTCTGTGAAATATTCCATTATATGTTTGACCTTATATCCATGATGGCTTTTAAAAGCCCTTTAAAACAACGGATGGACAATTTGTCAGATTCACACGAGCATCACAAAGAAACATCAACACACACGTGAGTTAATTGCTCCCCAAGTGCAATTTAATAAAGTTTTTTGAGAGCATTTCTGAGTAATTTTGCTGTACACTGGTGAAACAGGCAAGCAGTGAGTCACACAGAGTTTATCTCTGAGGATTGAGCCGTATGGTGGCTTAGATGATGTTGTGCTGAGGACCCAACACTGGCTATATGCTGCTGAAAGCCATGACCCACTTTCCCTTCTGTGAAATCAAATCAAGCTTCTCCTAATCGCTACTAAGACGGACCCTCAGGCAATCAGCCAGGACGCACCCTCACCACCAGAACCTGTTTCTGCTGTCACTGCAGCCGCTGAGGGCGCTGGACGTCTGCAGTTAACATGCTCAGAACGTTTAGCTAATGCTGTTTGAAAGTTCTATTAAAGTTATCAAAAACAATTTGTAGAATTGTGTATTTGTTTTATTAACGTTACAGGTCATTCCAAAAACATTATTCTTATATTGTTAGTGGAACGTTTTTAAAAAGTTAATACATTTTTTCGATACCTAATGTTATTGCAAAATGAAGCTAAAGTATTTTCCCACATCTGGCCTTTAATCATCATATTAAACACAAATATACATGTAATTCTGATATCACAATATAACCTGTTCACCGCTCAAACCCGTTCACTCTTCTAGGTCTAGGAGACGCCATTCCCCGGCGGTGAGGTATGAAGCACGGTGTGACATACAGGAGTGTGAGACAACGCAGCAGTGAGATCCTGCCAAAGCAGAGGGCGAAAGACTGGAACAGAGAGAAATTAAACATGCCAGCTGAGGAGAGGGCAAAACAGAGAGCGTAAGTGGAAGAGATGGGCCAGCGTCGGAGGGGAGGAGCGAGAGAGAGTCACAGAAGAAGAGAGGAAGTCTGCTGGGTTTCAGGACAGAGGCGGTGGGAGATGACAGGCGTCGGGCTGCGGTGGTCTCTGCTGGAACTGTAATTGGTTGTGGCAGACGCAGACAGCATGAATGACCGCCTCAGGCCTCCAGGGGTCAGGAAGAGAAAGATGGGAAAAAACCTCAGCTCAAAACTGTGATAGAAAACGGAGGAAGTGAGGAAGAGACAGAACTAAACGAGTGTGCAACGAGAAGAGCGAGCAATTGAGGAAATCCATCCAGCTGTATATTTTGACAGCGAAACTCAATTTCATAATAATGTAATTCCTGTGACAGAATACAGCAGGATATTTTTTATCATGAATGTGTGAGGTTACTGAGACAGAGAGAGAGAGAGAGAGAGAGAGAGAGAGAGAGAGAATGGCTGAAATCTACACAGCGCTCAGGGACTCCATACAGTCAGTTATTCTATTTTAATCAGTGAGACTCTGCCAGACATCAGTACATTAGATACTGTACATTTCTGCGTACAGTACAATACACTGACTGTACATTATAAATAAACAGCCCTGTGTCAAAATAGCAACAAACGCTAGCAAAATGTGACTGGATATGAAACTTTTGCATCACAAAACTTGTGTGTGTGTGTATACATAAAATAATCTAATGTGTACAGCACAGAAAATATGCTAAGATGTTCAGAAAAAATGTAATCAGAAAATTTAACATTCCGATTACAAAAGTGTTAAAATTGTAAATGTATTTTTACTTTGTTTGACCTTCACTGTATTTCCTGCCTTTTTTCCTCAGGGTTAAATTTGATGTCAAATATATCAAGCCTCTAAATGTCACATAAAAACACACAGCACCATTTAACATCTCAGACAGACTCATTCTCGTCTCACGGGCACTAATGAAAACTTTGTCCTCGTGCCAGAAGTTTACCTACATAAAGGAAACTTCAAGCCCACAAGCGATATGAAAACAAACACACACGCTGCTGTTCATACAGCCTGAGATCTGAATGAGAACAGACCCGGGCCATCCATCCATGAACACTTCAAACCAAGAGCCCATCAGCCTTATTCATTCGGCTGATAAGAGCAGCCAGCAGCAACACAATAACTGACCCAGGAACAGGCGGCTCTTATCAGATGGGTGCCCTCCACCGTGAATGAGGCCCATTGAATGAGCGCTGTGCTAATGAGAGCTCCTCTGAGACCAGCACACCGCCACAGCATGTTAATTACCTAGCAGGGTGTAAAGGTTCTGGGCCGACCCGTTTTATAATGCCAAGCGGACGACAAAAAACAGCAAGAAAGAAACACCAAGACAGAGGACTGATAGAGATTTATCTAAGCTTTAGGGGAGAGACTGAACCACCTAGATAACAGAAAACTCTTCAGGTTCTTAGAACGTTGGCTAATGTTCTCTCAAAGTTATCAAAACATTTCTGCATGGATGTTGGTAGAATGCTTTTAACATTATATATCAAAATATTTACATGCACAATATATATGATCAAAATGAAGTCTTCTGTAGTTAGAGGAACTTTTTAAGTTATTACAGAATTAAGAAATAAAAAAATTGAGTAAAATTATAGAACTAAGCAACAATGTTAAAACTACTGTACGTTTTCAAAATAACATTATTGTTACTTAAATGAAACGTTTGGTAAAAATTCTTACAACCTAAAATTGTTACCTGGGGCTCACATGGATGAAATTATGGATTTATTTTAAATGTATTAAGCAAGACACCTAAAAACATTTCAGATTTATTTTAATCACCATCTTCTGCATCCGATCCAACATTAAATATAAATGATTTCATCAATAATAAAAGCAACACTTATGTGCTGCGTGAAAGTCATGCCTCAGAAAATGTTACTGGGAAATTGCTGACAAATTATCCTGAAGGTTGTTGGAAAATATTTTTGGAGCTGAATTTACTACTAAAATTTAGGCCTTTTTTTGACATGCAGTTTGAGAGATTCTTTACAATCTAATAGCAATTACTAAGTAAAGTGATTAAATATATTTATAGAATCTTATCTTTAATAGTAAATGCAAGGCCAAAAATGTTCATCCAATTATTGCGTTCAGTCCAAATGCTTCCATGTCTGAATGCTAGCTTGCTATTGCTAGCGTCTGACAAAATTGTCTACCCTACTTTTAATAAACAAAATAATTTTTATATATCTAAAAAAAATAGTTTTGTTATGATATGTTGCTTTAAAACAATGCAACACTGTAAAATAGTTATATAAACAAAATTGAATTAAATTAAATAATATCTAAAATCTCAAAACAGCTTTATTTAAACTTTGATGGCCACCAGAAAGACCACATCATCTTCTCTGATGTTCATTCTCTCTCTGCAAACACAAACAAGTCGTCATACTGATAAATAAAGTTATACCCTAAAAAGTGTCTAAAACTTCATGCTTTGTAAGACGTGGCCACGAGTACATTAATATTTCATAAGCGGTACGCTAGCAGCGTCTGAGAAACCAAAGAGGGAACGTGCTACGTTCTGAGGTCCCTGTGGAACCGCAGCAGCGCGTTACTGCCTCACTGCTTCAGCACAGAGGAGGACACGACCCAACCGAATGCGCACACGCGCCGTCTTTTCAAACACATTTATGCACAAATGTTGAGAAACGCAGTCCTGAACAAACATGTCCTGATCAGCATTCAAATAGACTTCCTCGCTGACTTCCAAATGGGAAGCGTTGACGGGCAGCGAGTAGCCAAGCCTAATTGAATGTCATGATTTTCCATTATTTGTTGCCTTTTTTAAAATGAAAGCACTTAGCCTTTTTCATTCACGTTTCTCCGAGACAGTTGGATCCATGAGTCCTAATGAATATTTAAAGAGGTAGCAGCAGTCTCATCTCCTGAGTGGTCTCCGAGCATCGCTAGAACCCGCGTCAGGAAGGGGGGGTGACCATTACCGAAACTCGGCCACAGAAAGGCTGAGGAAAAACACCAATGTTATGAAAACCGCACTATGGAAAATGTGAGTAATTAGAGCAGGCTGCCATTTCAGAGCCGGAGCGGGCATGGCTAATGAGTCCATTAGCACCTACCTTGCATAAGGAAGACAAGCAAAAAAAAGGCTAATTTTAATACATTATCCTGCTGACGGTTTCACCGCACGGGCTATTCAGAGCATCTGACGTGCTCTTCCGAGAGCCCTGACCTTTTGTTGGCCGAGTCGAGGCTCTGACGAGAATGTGGATTCAGCTCTCCTGGGCATAAACACCAGAGCAAATGTAAGAAACAAACGCCTTCACCGATTCGTTTAGAACAGAAACGGCTCACTGCGTTTTCAGTCACCGGCCTCAACACAATTGCCAGTGTGGGCATTAGTCAAGCAACGCTTCCAAATTTAGCTAGAGCTCGAGGCCTCAGAACCATTTGCAAAGCTCTCTGTTTAAGTGAATACACATTTCACCTTGGCCCAGAACCAACAAACTGTGAAAAGGATAAAGTATTCTTGTTTTTTTCCCCTGAATTTTACCTCACATTTGCTGTCACATTTCCTCAGGTTGGTAAAAGTTATTTTATTTTGACTTTACTCCAAGGACAAATGTTCCTGCCCAGTTGCATAAATGGCTACTTCACTCAATAATCAAAAGTCTATCGTGATTTTCTCACACTTATGTTATTTTAAAGCCTTATGACTTTCTTCTGTTTAAGAAAAAAGGAGGGCTGACCTGACCCACACAATGAACAAAGACTGTCAAAGACAAAAAGCATTTCCAGGGACAAGACTGATACGGCCCAGCTAACAATTTCACACTTACATTACATTTATTCATTTGGCAGATGATTTTATCCAAAGCGACTTACAGTGAATTCAAGGCATAAATTTTACCAGCACTTGTGTTCCATCAGTTCTGACCCACAACCTTTGCGCTGCTAACACAATGATCCACAGCTGAGCTACAAGAACATTGTGTTTTTTAGGTTGTAAGAAAGTTTCACTTACATTAATAACAATAACAGACACTTTAAAAGTTCTAAGAACATTGAGGTTCTTAATGTTCTGTTAAAGTTCTAAGTGATCATAAACATTCTTGCAGTAAACGTACATTTTTAAAGTGCTCTTTTAACTTCAGCGTTTTATATACATCATGTATCAAAAATGTTTTTCTTAAGTAGTTGGGGAAACATTTCAAAAACGTTACAGCACAAACATGTTTAAAGAATGGATTTTGTTAATACAATGTCCAAAAACTGGATGTTTACAACATTTGTAGAACTTCAAAACATTTTATTGTATCTGTTACTTGATGGAAACGTTAGAGAAACGTTCTTACAACCTAAAAATGATTAGCTCGGTAGTGTCGTGTCATGCTCACGAGATTACGTTCACTAATCTTTTACACAATGGAGATAAACTGCATAACATATAAATAATGTTTGGCTAAACTCGTTGCATATTGTCTAAATTAAACACTTTTTTTAGTGTTAAAAAGCAAAAAAACTAACTGTGCTTTTCTTTGTTACCACATTATCCACCACCAGAATAATAAGGTATCACACTAACCCTACGGCACAGCTACAGGTCCCTCAGTCCTAATCCCACACTGCGCTGTGTGATATCTGCGAGGTGTCTATCCGGCGATGAGATGACTGTGCTCTCTGAGGCAGCTATTGTACCACTAGTAGAATCCATTTCTAGAGTTTGTCAGCCTAATACAGATTGAGGATAATTCACAAATCCTCAATATAATCAGAGCTTAAGGAGATCAGCCGTGTGCTAAATATAAAAGCCATCTGCCTTCCGTATGTGCAAGGTATACACTATAGCTAAAGCACATACAGTAAAAAAATCTGCTTAAACGCAGCCAAACGTAGCACATATAGCTGTAAGTCACTGCCTTATAGGGACAAGAACATATATTAGGTGACCTCTGACATTGTACTGCCAATACACCGCCATGATTAGCCGTTTCGTCATGCGGCCCACGGACCACCGCGCTGAAAAATCGCTCAACACAGTCAATCTCCATTTATTGAGTCTTGCGCTCTGTTAGCAAGACCTTCAGTAAATCCCTTATTTCTTCTTTTCACTGACCTCTCACATGATTGATTAAGCGATTGGACCGGAAACGCTACAGCTAGTTTTGTCTTGAATAAGGTTAATTGACCGACAGAGACCAATTCATTCTAGTGACACGTTCTGATAAGATTATTTGCAAACAGTGACCATTCCTTGACCTCAGTCTGTGAGGAAAGAGGAAGAGAAAGTTTCTCAACAGTTGTTTTAGCTTCTCTACAACTTCTTGAAACTCAAGGGCAAGAGAGCATGGGAACGTCTGGATCAAAACACATTAAACTGCTTTAAAAAGAAATATTAAAAAACAATATATATAAAGAAACTAAATATTTACATTTTAAATATTAACGCAGTATGAAAATTAAAAACAATTATGTTCATTTACAAGATGAGAGCTGGGTATCATTTATTAAAGTAGTGACAACAATATTTGAGTACTACAAACTTTTAAAAAATTTAAGGTTGTCAGAACATTTCCATTAAGTACAAAAACATTAAAAATACTATTTTGAATGTTCTACTAAAAACAGACGCTACTAACGTCACAATTGTTTTGAGAACGTTCCCTGATACCTTTGTACTCTCATCACACTTAACAACAGATACTTCCATTAAATAAGCAAGAGCAGTTCACCAAACCAGCGATTCACCAAAATACATGCTAAAAGCTAAAATGCACACTGTACAAAATGGAGATCTGTGCGAACGGTGTGAAGTCTGTGAATGTTTCATCATAAAGGTGCTACCATTAGTTCCTCAGCAGGTCCCCCTGTGTCGCCTCACGCTGCCCATTAACAAACAACACGAAGCCACTCGGCAGCCATTAAACAGTCAAACGCACACAGGATAGACAAAAAACAGACTCAAACAGAAACTCACGATCATTTCTTAACTTCCAAGCCACTTCCCACAGCTGTCCGAGAGCTCAGAGCTGCTGTAACTCTGCGACGGCGCTACACGCAAACAAATAAAGACAAGTGGGAGTTTAGCAGAAGATTAAAAAAAGCTAATTTTCTCTGTGCTGTGAATTTAATCGAGAGCTTTGATAAAATGAGAAGCGTGTGGGTGCATTTTTTATGTTAGGCGTGTTTGCGGGCTACACAAAAATCAAAACAGCAAAGACACGAAAACACAAGATGAGTTTCGAGAGAAATCAAGGATAGTTTGATCTGAGCTTGTGGTTTTCATCAATATTTTAATCATAAATTGGCAAATATTTTGCTTATGTAGAAATCTTCCACAGTAATAATGAACTTCAGGCTGTGCTATATTGTAAATTTAGAAATTGGTAACGCAACAAACAGGGAACAACTTGAAGAAACCTAGAAGCATTAGGAAAACCTTCTTACAACCTAAAATTGTTAGCTAGGAGCACATCCATCAGTTTCACTTCCAATATAGCACAACTTCTTTCACAGCCTCAGAACAAATCCAACCAATCAAGGAGATCTAGTGTTTGAGGTAGTGTTTGAGGTAGTGTTTGAGGTAGTATTCCACAACCTTTAAATGAGGCAAAGTCACAGCTAACAGAGTTTAATTCACTCAAACAGATGGCTTAGATCTGTTTGGAGAAAACTTTTACAAACTCACTCTCTCTCACACACTGTCACAAACGTACTCTTTTGAATAAAATCGAGACGGCGTGCTGGAGGCCTATGGATTTGCAGAGCAAGTAAACAGAGCCGATAGTCTAAGGAATGCTACGTCTCAATAATTTGTATCCTGGAGCACAGCTAACTTCCCCAACACAGAGAAACGAGGCACAGAGTGAATGCCAATGAGTCACTGAAGCCCTCAGCTACTTTCATCAAAAACTTATTTGCATCTGCTCACAAACACATGCATGTACACACACACATTTCTGAAGCAAAGACAGGGAGGCAAACGCACTCAGGAGGTGCAAGCGTTACAAAAACCAGTGTCTTCTTCAGTAACCATCCACAATCTGTGGGTAACTAGTGTAAGTAGGGGCTAAAACCAGCATTTACAGTATTCACTGTAAACAAATATGTAGGTGAAGTTCATTACAGATGGCACCTAAAGATTGATCCAAAAATATAGCGCTAACAACGCAAACAGCAAATAAATGCAACTATGACCTCCCAACAAACTTACATCCTTCATAAATTCAGACAAACTAATTATTTCTAAAAGTATTCATAAAGTATTTCTGACACATCAGAACAACAAGCTGCACAGATAACTCACGCTGGCAGTAGTCTTTATTCTCCTCGAAGCCCGGCCTGCAGACGCAGCGGCCGATGGGCACCAACCACCCGCCGTCACCGCTGCAGTACATCCTCGGCGCCTCAAACTCCTCAGAGTCGTTCACGCAGGATCCCCTCACCTCCACCAAAGCAGAGTCTCCACCCGTCACCGTGTCGGGAAACTGGGCCAAATTAAGCACCGTAAGAGGACACTTCTTATAGAAGACCCGCAGGGACACCAAAGCAATGCAAGCTCCGACGTCTTGGAAGGCCAGATAGAAACCTTTCTTGCTTAAGTTACTGATGTCCCTCACTTCCGTGTTGAGTTTCATGACACGGTCGCCCACGTCGGTTTGCGTGAAGCTCTCGTCGGCCGCGATGGTGTCGATTTTGATGTACTGGCTCTCCTTGATGAACCACAAGTTGGGGTTGTTGGACTCATAGTAGTACATGTTGAAGGTCTCCTTGCAGGTTCCCGGGACCCCAGGAAGGCTGTTGCAGTCCCGCAGGGTAAATTTGATCTCGATGTAGACGCGCTGCGCCCCGTCTCGCGGGATGTGGCGCGTTCTGAGCCAGTTGTTCTGATTGGCCTCCATCACGTTGCACACCTGGTAGGAGCGCATTGGTGTGTTTCTCTCATCCATCACACTGATCTCCTCCCACTGCAGACAGACAGAAGAACATTCATGGTTTACTCACAGTGTTCATTGCTTTAAACTGAACAGTGTCACTGAACAGTCAACACTGACGGTGTTGACATGACATTTTTAAAGCTCAATACCACATGTTTGTAAGCCCAAAATAATAAAAAATACAGAATACCCTCTAGTAAATACATATTTAATATTTTGCTTTTATTATGTAAGCATGGGAAAAACAGATCATGTTTGGTATTTACATTCAGTATTCAAATTAGTGACACTTTTTTTCAAAAAATTAAAATCCATTTTTCTGTTTTCTGGAGACGTAAACATCCAACAGTATGTATAGTACAGTATAGAACCCTTTTACCTGAGAGTAAATTCTAAACTCTGAGTATAAAATATGCTCTTTAACGTTCATTTATGAAACACATAGCTCAGCTCCGTTTTGACATGTTGTCAGTTGTTTAGGTAACATCAGATACAGTATTTGAGAGAATTTTGTCCTCCATCATCTGCAGTCTGCCGCCACTTCTCTAAAGTTCCTTCATTTGAAACACATCACGCATGAGCACATCTCACTTCTGAAAGCAAACAAACCGTCCAGGGTGTCGTCTGGTTCTCCAGAACCATTCTGTATAATTTGCGGTGGAGATGGGCTGAAGGACCGCCAGTTCAGTTCTAAGTGTTACAGAATTCATTTAATCCAGCGATCAATCAGCCAAAAACATGCTAGACTTCAAATGCCAAACATACAGGAATGGTTTCCCTCCAAATCGCCTGACCACTTGAGCTGCCACTCGATGGCATACAGCTGAAATCTGCTGAATGGTGCATGATGGGAGTTTTCTTTGTGTGCCTGCAAGAAACCAGGGATGTTACGACTGGTTTTCTATGAGAGCAGCGTGTCCTTTTAACAATAATGAGTGGCAAACGGTCAGAGACCCCCCCCTGCTAACAGGAAACATTCTCTAACCACTGATTAACGTTCTCTAGATGTTCTCTTAATCCAAAGGTTCTTGCAGTGATGTTAGTAGAACATTGTTAATGATAGACCAAAAACATTTTTCTTAAATTCTTAGTGGAGCGTTTAAAAATGCTCAGAAATGTTCTTAGAATCTAATATTGTTAGCTGGGCAAGTGCATTAGACCGTCTCCGAAAGCCCCATTTTCCACATCAGTGAGATCAAGTGTTTTATTCTATGTACCAGTGAAAACTGCAGCGTACATGATGTCATAGTATGACGATGCGAGCGTTTCGGGACATCAGCTTGCAGTTAAAAAAGTGATGAAGACGTGCGGGTCAATTGCTAGAACAGTCAGCTTTAAACCGATCCATATGCTAACTGGCTACAGTTGGTGGAAGTCACAGATCACAGCGACAAGCTGCTAAATGCGAGGGTTCATTTTTCCCTCAAGTGCAATAATTATGACATCTGAAAGATTATTTATACAGGCATGAAGGCAGGTTTATGCCTCTCTGTTTCTTTATTTTCAGACAGTGTTTGAACTTAACCGCTACAGAAACTTGCGTTGTTGGACGCACGCAGACCCAGCTAACAGGAAACATTCTCAGAACAGTGACTAACATTCTCATAAAGTTCTTATAAGGATCTCCAAAAGTTTCTCCAGTAACACCACTGAAACTTTTTCAATGTAAAATAATCAAATTTGTTATTCTTATAGTTAGTGAATCGTTTAAAAAAAAGTTTGAATAACAACCTTCTATCCAAGCAATAACGTTAATATCACATCTAAAACGTTGGAACGTTCATAATAACATTTGTAACATTGTCTCTTACGTTATGGACACGTTCTCACAACCTGTAATTGTTAGCTTTAGGTGGGTGATTTTACAAAAGTCTGCCCGTTTGTTTTACACACTCCAGGTCTCCCCACATGCACAATAAAGTCACACATTTCTGTATGCTGTGGGAGGGTTTAACCGTATGAAAGGAAACATGTGCGATTTACACGTGTCAGAAAAACTAGCTAACCTGCACCGAAAGCGATGCTCTGAAACGCACACAGCTTTTCCAACACACACACAATTGTTGAGTGAAAAACAGGCTATTTGGACAGAAGGGAAAGCTTAGCCGCTCTCAATCAGACGCGTGACGTGGGCGTCCGGTTAATTAGCCTCTCCAGCTGGAGTCCCATCTGAAATACCTTAACTCCACCCGCTGGTCTCCCTTCACAGGGTCCGGCAGCTTTGAAGCCAGGCAAACATGTCAGTTTAGGGGTCTGCTTAGCCCATCATTGGCTTAACTTAATTGCAGCCCACAATCATCTGGTAGTTTAAGATACTTAAATGCAATTGACTTTAAATCCCTAAAAGATGATCTGTTTTTTGGGAGACGCCCCCCTTTTGCGGGGCGTTATTAGGGTTACCTGTTTTCTGTCACTGTGTGTGAATTATTCCCTTCTGTTTTGGTAACACACACACACACTCACACACTCTCACACACACTCACTCTCGCACACACTCTCGCACACACTCTCACACACACACACTCTCACACACACTCTCACACACACACTCTCACACACACACTCTCGCACACACTCTCGCACACACTCTCACACACACACACTCTCACACACACTCTCACACACACACTCTCACACACACTCTCACACACACTCTCACACACACACTCTCGCACACACACTCTCGCACACACAGCCTAAATGACTTGCGCCATTTGAGAGCTGATCCAAAACAAACCTTCCACATCTGGGACAGGGAAAGCTGTATTAGTTTTGACCCGAAGGGGTCAAGTGGCAGTCGATTGAGTCAGTAAGGTAAATATCCAGAGATGGAGAACCGGCCGCTTTGGGGACGTTTCGGTCTTTCCTGTGAGTCTCTCCAGAATACGGCTGCGCCGCAGGTCAGGGGTCACCGCGATAATCCTCAGCTATGAGACGCAAACCCCAGCTGTGAGACCTGACGCTGCCTTACAGCTAACAGGAAACTTTCTCTGAATGTTGGCTAACCTTCTCTCACAGTTATGTCAAAGTTATCAGAAACATTCTGTCTGAAACATTAGTAGAACTTTTTTAACGTTATTTATCATATATATTAAAAACATTATTTCTGTGTAGTTGGTGAAACGTTTTAAGAAATGCTTGAAAAACGTTCTCATAATCAAACAGTACTGTTAACATATAAAAGCTAGATGTTTTAAACATTAAACATCAAAACATTAGGGAGACGTTTATATAACCTTCCTATTAAAACAACTGGCATACATGAAAAACAAAGCCTACATCTACTATCACATAATCTAAGGTAAATACGCCACAAAATCTCAAGGGTACGTTCTGTTAAGTACATTTCATAGCAGGTGTAACTGGAAACAGCCCTCTGACCGTACAGCCAGGGCATGCAGTCTTTTAAGACACCAGTAATGAAAGTTTTTAGATTATTAATCTGACATTTCATGGTGATATTTGAAGGTTATTGTGGTTAAAATAGTTTACAGTTTTTATTAGACCAGAGTGTCTATTTAAAAGCTTACAGTGAGATCAAGGTTGTGTCCCAACTCTGTATTGTGCTTGAAGTACACACTTAATGATGGGACAGAATATACTTTTGAGCAGAGTGCAAGTACACCAACGCTGGAACATAATACAGCCTTTAAACATCACAGAACTATTAAAATCTACCCTCATTTATCACTTTAAAAATTTTCTTTTAAAAAACTTAAAGATTCACACATTTAAAAACTACGAGCCTCACATTTTCCTACTAAAAAACTGGACTGTCACAAAACTCTTTTGTAACACAAGGGATTATGGGTAATTTTGCCCCAAAACATGCTAGATTTTGCAGATAGTATGTGAATTGGGAAGCAGCCCAGGATAAATAAAACCCCCTGTAGGGACCCCCATTTATCTGCTGAGAGGCTACAAAGATGTTCACCCACACAACACCACCACACCAATTCACTCCAGTAATCCGCACCGCCTGAGCCGTTTAGACATGCTAATCTTCCTGACACTCTTTTGAGAACCTACCAGGCATATTGTGAATATTAAAAATGACCAATCATATATCCACAAATAACTACGTCCTGTTTGTCTTCTGAAACGCTCAACTGTTCTGTACTCACCAGCTCTGTTACTGAGAGCTGGTAGGTTTGTGTTATCAACCGAATATAATTTATGCAACGTCACACTTTATTATGCAAGTCTAATATTTCTCAATTTGAGTTCTGTCTGCTGTACTATTTTCAGCAAAGTTGAAAAATCGCTCGTAAATTCAGCTCGTCTCCAGATTTAGCCGCTAGTGGACGAGCTTCTGCGCTAGCGTGTGTGTGACATCGGGCAATCTGATCTAGCGCCTGACGGCTCTATTAAATCATTTAAAAGGCGGCTGTGAAATCCCAAAGATTGATTTTCTTTTAAGCTCACCATGGTTTTTGCTAACTTGATTATGTTTAGACCACTTTGCGCCCATCGAGAAAGACATGAGGCGTGTTCCTCAGATCCAGTCAGAATAAAACTGTCTTCTGCTCGCTGGCACTGCAGATTGTGTTCCTGCTTCAGAGACACTTAATCTTGACGTCTTCCTTAAAGAAATTGGAAGAACGCAAGCGGGTGGAGTTCAGCCACACAGAAACGCTCTTGGCTGAAAACAGAACTAAGTTCTCAAAGCCCTCTTGTGAAAGTAGACTTCACACATGACCCCGAGACCACGTCCCATAACAAACCAGAATTTTGGTTTTGGTATGATACTGGCATATGTAACCTCAAACCCAGCTAGCAAGGAACATTCACAAATGGTTGCTTAATGTTTTCCAAAAGTTCTTTGAAAGTTATCATAAATATTCTTGCAGTAACATCATTAGAACATTTAAATGCTATACATCCTAAATGCTATTATAAACAAGCAATAATGTTAATACAATGCCAAAAAACTGAACGTTTTGAATGTTTCTACAGCGTTCAAATAACATTTTTAACAGAAATGTCAGGTAAATGTTCTTACAACCTAGCTGGGATGTTATCATTACCAAACCAAACAACTGATATTAATCATAACTTAATCATATGCATCAACAAATTAATTTTATGCTTCACATGCACAATCAAAATACTGCCATGCGGATCAGGTACCAACATTTGCATAATGACCCTGAAAACATGGAAACCAAAACAGCGCCCCTCTGTATTTACACTTCAGATTTTGCTAAAAGTCTTTCCCATAGTTCAAATATACACAGTGACTGCATCCGTGCTTATGAATATACTTATACAGACATGACCACCTGAAATTCCAGCCCATCTAAGAGGCGACAGCATGATTACCAATGATTGTTTGCAGGAAAAATCGTGTTTGAGGGGTTCACAAGTGTGTTGAGTCCCAGGAGCACAGATTCATTTTAATTTTAAAACAGTTTGTAGGTCCCTACGCAGTTCAAATCATGTTGTCTAGAACGGGGCACTGGGACAAAACACACCATCATTTTGGCCGGGTGCGAGAGTCAGAAATGATTAAATGCGTTTGCGGTGTGTGCGTTTGTGTCTTGATTTTGATTGGTCGAGTTACTCACCCCTTCAGCTGGATAGGCCTCCCAGCCAAGATCTCCCAGAGCGGACATGGTGTCCAGCAACGTAACTACAGAGGCAGAGGAGAGAGACAGACAGAGAGAGAGAGAGAGAGAGCACATGGGGAAGAAAAAAATAACAGAAACAATTTGTTAAAGTTCAGTCAACCTCGTGACATATTATGAAAAACATAATCTGGTTAAATGAGATCGCATATTTGACGAGTAAATCACACGGAAGTTGCTGACAATCAGCTCGTAGCCTGAGGGACGAGAGAACAGCCCTCCAGTTTACATCCTTCTCACAACGTCCTCGTTCATCGTGCAGAGAAACCTAATGCTGGGAACCTCTGACAAGAAAAAGACTGTTTTGTAAATCAGAGGCATTAATAAAAACACTTTTATGGCTGACACTGGCAAAACACAGTTCATCCTCAGTTACAGTATTGATGATACTAATTTTCCTTTCTGCTGTGTGTGTGTAATGTCCCCATAAACCACAGATGCTAACATGTGCATGCATGTGTGTGTGTGTGTGTGTGTGTCTGTTTGTGTCTGTGTGTGAATCAAAAGAGATTCAAAGCATGTTTGTTTCAAAGCAACTTCAAAGTAACAAAATGTAATATAATAATGAGAAAGTACATCAAATATGAGACAAAATTAATTTCATTATTCACTAAAAATCTTTAAATGTCTTTGCAGTGTACTTAACAACTCATGTCCAATTGATGAACACATTATTTTTTTGTGTCAAAACTTTCCATTTATTGATTGATCCAGTTCATAAAACGGGTCTGAATGATTTGTTCGTGACCCAATGAACCAGTCACAGCGGAACCAGCTCACAGCAGATAAAGATTATCAGTGAAAAATTAATTAAAATATAATCCAGCTCACAATTCTAGACACATTCAAAGCCTCCAGGTTTTTAGATCTTGCTGATCAGTTTTAAAAACGTTTCACACATTCACGTCTTCACATGTAACACTTTAAAAACATAACACTAACAAATTTCTGATGTAATGCAAAAGTTCTTCTAACATTACTGTAAAAAACATTTTTAAAAACTTTTAGATAACATTAGCCAAAGTTCTGAGAACGGACTGTTTTTGTAACATTTGTTTGGTTCTTTAACATCTGTTTTAAACCTTATAAACCGCTGCGGTTAATCATGTAAACACACGGAAAACAGCAACAAGCGGTTTCCTATAAATTTCGTCTTTTAGATTTCACAGATGAAAGTGTGTTCAGGAATGACAAGATGTTGAGTATATAACAGAGTTTTCCTTCATAGCTAAAGTATTCCGTTAGACACGCACGTTTATGGAAAAACAATTGTAAAACGCTGCCAAACATAGTTCCATTCAATATAACGTGAATTGAGCAAATGAAGTCATGTTTGTGTGTGCGTATTATATTACTGTATATATATAAACATGATGAATGCCCACACACACTCTCTCACACACACATACTTATTCATTCTTGTCTTCTCTGCAGCCAACAGCACTTTCAAAGACACATTTCCAGTCAATACTTCAGGATATCAGCATAAGCGAATGCTGAGCAGAGCACATTTGACGTATTGGCACACGCTCAAGTTATTGGCATGCTGGTCTTAAGTGGTATAATAGGCTTGTTTGCCTTTCACCCTCTCAGAAGTCAATGTATTAAAAAGATTTGGTCAAAAAACGATAAAAAAAAGTTTTGTGCTGTGTTCTGCTATTATGTGTATCCGTGTGTGTGTGTATCCGGTTGTGTGTGTGTGTGTGTGAACTCAGATAACAATGTTAGATTCCAGTAAGTAACAAAAATGTAAAAAATTCTGCTAATGCTTCAAATGTCCAGATATATAAGTACTAAGATTTTTGATAAACATTTAAACATTTGATAAAAAGTTTTACTTAAGAATACTATTTAGATATAGGACATTAAAACATTCAACTAAGGTTTCCTATAACTTTGAGAGCTTTTTTAGAGAATGTTAGCTAATGATCTAAAAACATTTCTTGTCAGCTGGGGAGGGGTGTTGATTTATAATGTCGGTTATATAAGTGTAGATGTAAGATTTATGGACTAGGGTTTCATAAACAGTTCCCTCAGACAGACTCCAACCCTTCACTCGATGAGAGATCCACTTCAACTCAAGTGCTGTACACCACAAACTCTCTAAAGTAATACAGTACAGTACTGAGGACCTCTGGAAAAGTTCACAGTTCACGTGTGGCGAGGTTAACCAATCAAAACACGGTTCATTTACTTAATTCTAAAACAGCCATTAATCCTGTTGTATTTTTACATTTAAATGTCAAAAAGGGTGAAAGATGATAAAGTTAATGTTTCTGTGCAACAACGTTTGACAACGACTATATTAATGGAACTGATGAAAGCTCACAGAACTCTTACAGAATCACTCCATTAAACTTGTACATACCAGAGCAAAGAAAGCTTAAATTAATTGCCTAATAGACTCTTTAATACCTCAGTTGTTTCAAGACAACAATAGTAAATACAGTAAATTGAGACTGAAGTAAAGGACTAAGATATTGTCAGATAAACTCTTCAGTAATCTGTGTGACTTTATTAGACGTTCAGAAAAAATGTCAGACTTTATTGAAATGTACCAAGATACCAAAGCAGGTCTGTGAAAGTCAAAGAAATCGATATGACCTCATACATCTCTCATCAGTTTCCATCAAGACCAATTTATCCAGGCTATGCTGTCTGCATTATTTTATAGCACTAAACTCATACTGGATGTTAACAAACGCCTGATCGTTTCATTTTCGTTTCTCCTCAGAGATTTGTGGAGAAACATCTGAATGAGACAACTGAGAACTTCATTACGTCTCCTGAGCTGTAAAAGAGCAACTTCTGAGCAATACAAATTGCCTTTTGCTCTCTCTCTCTCTCTCATTCGAATCATCTGGATTGATGAGGAACATTTTTCCACAGAGCTGCACACCTGATATAACACTTTACACCGCAGTGACAGTGACATATGTAAATAAATAAAATTGCAGTGAAAGTGTGTTTGCCGAGGCCATTT
>JBAJNP010007078.1:0-23613 GCA_036877545.1 Yasuhikotakia modesta | reverse complement strand
GTCAAAATGGCATCAATGTTTGAAAAACCTGAGATGTCTGGAGGAGAAAAAGCAGGCGTAGCTGTTGGTGTACTGCTTGTGATAGCCGTTGTGGTGGCAGGAACCATGTTTTTAGTGAAAAGAAGGAGATTTTCAGGCCTCAGGGTGAGCAAAGGGTATGAAGAACTTCATGGTGGTGGTCACACTGAGGGTGATGTAGAGATTCAGACAGGACAACAGAATGAAAATGCCAATGAAAGCCCTGCGCAGCCTCTGTTAGCATAATGATCTCTTTAAGAACTGCTGAATGATTTACATTATAACAGTTGGTAGCAGAAGCAGTTGCATTTAATATACTGTAAATCTGTATTCACAGATCTATAATCTGTAGTAGAAGTTTAGTATTTCATAGCCAGTAAACATTCAGTAAAGATAATTTAGTACGTTTGTTTTTACAACAAGCGAAGCATCTGCAAAAAAAAAGTTAATGTTAACCTGGAAAGTCTAATTAACTAACTATGTTTCAATCTGAAATTAACTAATGAATGTTTGTGGCAAAAAGCACCTATTATACATATACTAGCAACTAACAGAAACTGTTAGACACATTGTGTAATGTTGAAAATTTTTTACTATTGGTCAGATTTATTCTGTTTATGTTAATTCTGAGTTCAGCTAATGCTTACAAATGTGTGTTTGTGTACCAGTTAAAGCTATGTTAATGTTATATCAATGCTAATATATTATATATCCTCTGTTAAAATAAAAGTATTATACTTTATTGGTTTTATTCATATAGGCTTATCTTAAACATAGTTTTTGTATATATCGTATTAAGCAGTATATACAATTGGATAAAATGTGTTACTGGTTAAACTTTTGCTTATATGACATTCGACATCTAATGCACTGCATTTAAGATATAAAAGCAGATATTAATATAAGCAGAAAATGGCCCACGCTGCATTTTAAACTTCATCCTTAAAAGTAAGCGACTAATTTCATTGAATGGTAAATTCACCCCACAAGAATTTAATATTCATATTAATTACTTATATTAATATTATTGTATTATTTTGTATAATAAATTAGTATTATTCATTACATTATTCTATTTAATTTACTAACAGCAGTTTAATCACAAACACAGTGACCCTGTTTTGTTATTAAATTGCATTAAACAAAATGTTTAATTTTAAATAAAATGTTTAACATTTTGTTTAACATGTTTAACAAGCAAAACAGTTTATTGGCTATTACATTTCTCGGTTTTACACAATTTTAGATTAACTTTTGACCCACATCTAATGTCTCACAGCTGCAGGGCAAGTATACGGCACATACTGTATTGTCATCCACGTGCCCTGCATTCATCTGATTAAGATTGACCTTGCACTTCCTTACTGCTCTACACAAGACAAAATCCCATGAAACCCTCCCCCACTGCACAGCTGCTATCCACTAAAACATCAAACAAAACCAGTCAGCGGATAAAAACTGTCCGCTACAAAAGAAAAGGAAGACACTCCCTCTGGCAAAATACCAGGGGCTCCGTTTTGCACACAGTCTTTATTATTTCCAGCCTTCAAAAAAGCAGCTCTACAGCGAGAAATAATTTCTTAGCTGGCCCTTTTTTAAAGCAGGTGACTTGAAAGCTACTGTGGGACTGAACTAAACTTGGTAAGATGATATTTTTAGAATAGATTTTACTTTGTTATATTTCTTTAAAAAATGTAGCCTGTGTCAACATCAATCAGCCAAAAATATACATTCAGCCTTTCAGCATGTAAGTTTACATAAATATTAGTGCTTGTCTTTGTGTGTTTATATTGTTCTAGCTGCAAAAACATGAAACATGCATATTTCCCATATGACTGGAAATGTTATATTACATGTCATTTTCCTCTCAGGTATCATCATGGAGAGAAATAACTGCTGGGTT
Organism: Yasuhikotakia modesta; assembly: GCA_036877545.1. Classification (NCBI taxonomy): domain Eukaryota; kingdom Metazoa; phylum Chordata; class Actinopteri; order Cypriniformes; family Botiidae; genus Yasuhikotakia; species Yasuhikotakia modesta. The sequence continues at coordinate 21,692 of JBAJNP010007078.1, read as the reverse complement.
CTCCACCTGTTTCTCTGTATTTCTCTGTATGTCCTGACATACATGAGTTCAGCTTGCCACACCGGCTCTCAGACAGAATGTGAAAAAGCTCCATTTGTGCCAGGCTTCAATCTGGCAGGGGAGGGCTTTGATGTGGTCCTAATGCGCCGCAAAGGTGCGTTCTTGATCGATGTCAAGTCACACTTGATGAACAATGGCACCTGTACCGTCTGCAAGAACCGTTTCCAGGAAGGACAAATGCAGAAACTGCCCTCGGCCGTGCTGGACTGGCGACCCTTCAGCCGCTGTAGTAAACAGCTCTCTAGTGCACTTCACCACTCTGTTGACTCTCTGATGAAGAGCTCAACATCTCTCATCAATAACAACTGGGGAATTGACCTCAGCCTGGATGGTTTGGGAAAAGCCATTTTAGGAGGAAGCCAGTCAGATATCGCTCGGTTTGCCAGGTCTCAGAATTCAATGGATAAAGCAACGTTTGCTCTTCATGAGATCAGCTGCACATATTACAGGTATGTCAGTCATTTTCCAGTTCATGTTTTGGTGCTGAGGCCCATAAAGTGAAGGAGCCTGTGACAGCCAGTGGGCCGGTGAGAAGTTCATGTAAATATACAATGTAATTTCATGTTTAAATGTTTTACATTTACACTATTGGGAGCCAGTCTTTAAAAGCAAGATGCTGTTAGAATGAATTATCGTTTTAACATAAAATATCTTTTAGTTGAGAACAAGCCTGTGATGTGTGAGATTATCTCAAAGGTGCTTAGATTAGCATTTTAGCTAGAAAAAAGATGTCAGCTAAATCATGTTATTTGTAAAACAAACATAAAAATGCTTTGATAAGTACTTTTACGTGGCCTTGACCAAGTAACTTGGAAAACAAAAGACAAATAGTCATTTTATTTAGAAAACACACATTCCAAATATACTGACATTTTTTCCATTTATTTAGTTACAGACTTAAGGACCACCCAGAACTCAGCGCTGAATTCTCAAAACATCTGCAACGACTTCCGGCACAATATGACGAGAAAGCAAAACCTCTCTACAGGAGGACTATAGATACATACGGCACTCACTATATACGTCAAGTCCACCTTGGTGGGCGTGTAAGGCGGGTGACAGCCTATCGAACGTGCCTTGCGACTTTGAAGGGCTTCTCTGAGACTGACATCAAAAACTGCCTCAACATCGAGTTAAAGATGACGCTGGGATTCCTACGAGCTAATGTGTCTTTTTCTAACAAATGCTCTCAAATCCTTAAGGATAACATGAGCATGGGCTTCTATCAAGGTTTCATGACCCACAAGATCGAGGTGTTGGGAGGTGAGAAGTATTTTCCAGATCTCGTCTTAACCCAAAGCCCAGCTGAAGCTTATTCTGATTGGATGGTTAGCTTGCATGACAACCCTGACGTTATATCATATGCTATTTTCCCTCTGCATCACCTGGTGGCTGATCATGAGGTCAGTGCCAATCTGAGAAGAGCGGTAACAGAGTACATTGAGGAAAACGTGCTTTCTGTAACTCAAAAAGGGGACCAGGAGTGTTCCCATACACCAAATATGGACCACAACTGCTGCCCCCTGCGAGCCGGACGCGGCCTGTTAACAGTGACGGTGCAGAGAGCCTTGGGCCTAAAAGCAGACCTCTTCACACGCACTGATGGTTTTGTTAAAGTTTGGTATAATCTTATATATGAGGAGACAGAGGTGATAATGAACAACAACAACCCAGAATGGAACGTCAGCTATGTTTTCGGATCAATTGAGTTTGGTCATGAGCTCATATTTGAGGTGTGGGACAGTGATGTGTTTTATAATGACGTGGTGGGCAAATGTGTGGTCACCCCAGAACGGGGGACTCACTCACACAGCTGTAAATTAAGAACAGGCGTTCTTTATTTTACCTACAGCGCTTCTTGTGATGCCCACCTGACAGGCCCCAGGTGTAGCATATATTCACCTAAAACATGACACTGAATATTTTACACAGTGCAATACAAAGTATATTACTGCAGTAGTTTATAGTTAAGAGTGAGACATACAGTTAAAAGTTTATAAAGCCCACATTTTCGTGATTTTTTATAATGCCTATAATTGTAGTGTTCAAGTAATTTCCAAACTCTAAGATTTTACTTATTTTGTTCCTAAAGCTGAACTATGTTTTGTTTGTCTTGCTTATAAAAATACTTTACAGACCCTTTGAGTATAAAAATAACTATTCTTTGTATTTCATTATACATTGTATTCACAACTACTGTATAAATAAAATACAAACATTATACAAATACATGGACAAGATCTGTAGCTAAAGGAACAGGCATCTGATCATCTGATACAAAGCTTCGGTTCTCGAAAGAGATGAATAATCGCGTTGTAAAAGCTCCGTCTGTGTCTGTGCCTGTGTTTTGTTGGAGTGATTTGATCAGGCGTCTGTGACCTGCGGTTCGGGTCCTGATGCACAGCAAGGGTTCGGGTCCTGATGCACAAGGGTTTGAAAAAATGATATATGTTTTTCTCACCTGAGGTAGTTAGTTGTTATAGTAGTTAGCATTTGTCATAAGCATCGTGTCATAAGCAAACTGTATGATATGATTTCTATGCGAAGCGTTGCAGTCATTGCTGAGTAGTGTGAACAGCTCCTGTGTTCAAAGGGAGAGAGTGATGCATTCACACGGGTTCTTAAACCTGAGTTTTGTTGAAGAGGAAGTAAGAGATTTCTTGGAAATGCTGTTGGTATTTGAAAACAACACCCAAACAAACACACTGCATTGCTATGCACTCAAAATACAGATACATACAGTGTCCGTTATAAGTATTGGGACAGTAAAGTAAAGTGTGTGTGTTGTTTTCTGTTAAGTAAATAAATCTTTATTATTAATTCAACAGGACCATTAATATCATTTATCATTAATTCAACAGGACACATGTTCTTTTCAACATGTATTTTTTTCCCAACAAACACTGACATCTAGTAAATATTAACAAAATTTGTTTGGTTGGTTGTTGATTTAAATATGAAACAGCTACATTAAAGGTGGCTAATAAAAAATAATATTTGAATTAAAAACAACTTGCAGGAAAACTGATGAAACACCACAACATTGACGTGAGACACAACACAGGAACAATAGGGTTAGTTAGGTGATAGAAATCACAACACAGGGAAACTAGGTCACTGAAAAAAGCACACAGAACACACATGTAACACCAGGCAGACTTTAATCCCACTTTAACATTCCTTAATACTTCAGTATCAGAAAATATTTTCCTTGAGTATCTTATGACTTAAGTTAGCAGTCTGTGTAGCACCAGTTACATGTGTGTCATTGTTTCCCATTAGATTTATCTATTCAATGCAATTTTTTATTAATTTCTCATTTTTGTGAGCTGTATACGTCAACCACCTGTGACAATAAAAGCATTAGCATTTTACCAGTATTACCCCCTAGCTAACCCTCATGTTAGTGTTGATAGATACATAGATAATTGTGGGGTTTTGTGTTGCCAGGCTGACAGGAAAGACAAGAGCATTTATGTTTGGTTTCTCTTTGAGACAATAAAAATCTGCACCTGTGATGTATGTTTGTGGTTGTTAAGTTGAAATCGAAAGTAATTTTTTGTTTCATAATTATTGACCAACTAAACTGGTTAAATGAAGACCACACACCCTTATCCAGCCCTATATATTCATGCAGTTCTGAAGGAGATTTTAAACACGCTTGACCATCATGGAAATGCAACTGCAGTTAATCTCTTTGGTGATGCTCTCCTGTTTTATTGGTGGTTGTGATCTTTATCCGCACAGTCGTCCCAGTAATGGACTCAATGAGTGTCGCAAAAGCTCGACTTTAACAGCGCTGGAGGTTCTACCAGGTGGAGGCTGGGATAACCTGCGCAACATAGACATGGGGCGAGTGATGAACCTGAGTTATTCCCAGTGCCAGACCACAGAAGATGGTGTTTATCTCATTCCAGATGAAATCTTTGTCATTCCACAGAAAGAAAGTGAGGTGGAAACAAACTCTGAGATCATCATGTCATGGCTGGAACAGACAAGCTCCACTTCAAGTTCTATAAATGCAGACGCTTCGTTCATGTCTGTGATCAACGGAAAATTCTCCACAGAAAACCAGCGCATGAAAACCCACCAAGTGAAGGAGAATTCTGCCACAACTCGGGTTCAAGTAAGTCAAAATAAAAGTCAAATTGTCAATAAAATTCAAATAGAAATACAGTTTTTACTTAAAATACTTTTAAAAGGTTTTTTAAGTTTTCAAATTAAGCTTTTATTAAAAACAAATGCTTGTTTGACTTCTGATTTTGATTAAATTAATTTTGTCTTGTGTAATTTATTTGTGTACCTTTTTTAGGTTCGCAACCATCTGTACACAGTGAAGGTGTATCCTAATTTCATCCTGGACTTCAACTTTGTACAACAGGCTTTGGAAATCGCATACGCTATTCAAAACAATCAAACACGTCAAGCAACTTATCTGTCAGAAAAACTCATACTGGATTATGGCACTCATGTCATCACAAGCGTTGATGCTGGTGCCACTTTAGTGCAGGAGGACTATTTTAAAAAATCGTATGTCTCTAACAGTCGCACTGACGTTTCATCTATATCTGCTTCAGCTGGTTTTAACTTTTTTGACAGGCTAAAATTTGATATTGGTAGCAAGGACAGAACCTCCAGAAACAGCAGTTATGAGGGTAATATCACATATTCTTTAATTCAGAGTCATGGAGGGACATTATTTTATCCAGGCATCTCTCTGCAGAAGTGGCAGGAGAGCACGTCCAATAATCTGGTGGCTATTGATCGCTCTGGTCTGCCATTGCACTTTTTCCTTAATCCACTAACGTTGACAGACCTTCCAGAGTCCATAGTTACTAAATTAGCTTCTTTAGTCTATGAGGCTGCAGTGCATTACTATGAAGTAAACACTATTCCTGGGTGCGTAAATCAAGATTCTAAAAATTTCAACTTTCAGGCAAATATGGATGACGCCTCTTGTGAGGGTTCAATCACTAATCTTACCTTTGGTGGTGTTTACCAAAAATGCATTCCATTGACATCAGATGGAAATCTCATCTGTAATGAGAGGGCACAGAATAATCCAGCTACTGGGGATTACTCTTGCTCTGTACGGTATAACTCCACCCTGTTACACTCTGAGACAGTAGAAACAGGGTATTATCGTAATGAGTGTAGCTCAAAATGTCGTTCTTGTGGTTTCTTATGGCTGTCCACTTGTTGTGACAACGTATGTGGTGATAATTACTATGTCTCTCGTGCAGTGATTCAAACCCACTGGTGTTCCACAACTCAGCAAACCCCCAAGAACTCTGGATACCTCTTTGGAGGTTTGTATGGACCTTCTTTGCAAAACCCAGTTATCAAATCCAATGGCTGTCCTATGAATTTCTTTGCTCAGAAGTTTTTGTCTGATGGCATGATGGTTTGTCTGAGCAATGATTATGAGACAGGAACAAAATTCTCTGTTCCCTTCGGAGGTTTTTTTGGTTGTCAATCTGGCAACCCTCTTGCACAGGGTCAGTCTCGCTGTCCGCCTCAGTTCAGCCAACATCTTGCTGCCATTAGTGATGGCTGTCAGATATTGTACTGTGTCCAGTCAGGTGCGTTCACTGGTGGTCAGTTAAAACCAGTTCGCCTACCTCCATTCACGAAACCGCCACTGATCACAAACGTAACAAACGCTGTAGCTGTAATGACGGAAGGTAATAAGTCCTGGGTGAGAAGTGGAGCAGCTGAGATGTGGCAACTGGCACAGCCGGGTGAAATTAACCAGATATTTATCTTTGGTAAATCTCAGATGTCTGGAGGAGAAAAGGCGGCTGTAACCTTGAGTGTAATGGCTTTGATTGTTTTTATGGTGACAGAAACAGTGTTTTAGTGGAAAGAAAAACTTCTGAGTTGCACAATGAGGGCCAATTTGAAAAGATGTATGTAATTTATGTATGTATGAACTTTAACAAATTCGTATATGATTTTATATTAGGTGGTGGTGGATATAATAATGCTACCTGAGAGGTAAAAAAGGCGTTACAACGTACAAAGTTGTGAACGTTTTTAAATACTTGCAGTAATAGGACTTCATATATTGTTGTATCACAATGATTCAGCAATTTAATTAAATTTACATAATCAAATAAACAATAATAAATGGTGTCTCTGCCTCATAATTTCTTTATTAGTTGCTTCCACTGTGTGCAAATAAAAGGCCCTAGTTTTTATAGCATACATCAAATGTATGATGTTGTGATAAAAGGGTGGTGTGATTGGTCATAAATTATTTATGAGGTATTATTATTGAGAAACTTACTGGTACCGCAGAAAAACTAGCAATTCATGGTGATTAAAGTTAATAATGTGTTTCAAAGCAGGTTGTTTTGAAGACACAATTGTATATGATAATTGTGAACCCTGTGGTTACATGGTACGTTTTTATAAAGGAATATTTTTTCTATGGGATAAAATGCTTCTAGGTGGCATTGCTTGGTTGAATTAAAAATTTCAACTTTATAGTTAAAAATGACCACATGTTAGTTAGTCCTCAGCTAACAACATACTCCATAAGGCTTCATAATTTCTAATTTAGAATTATTTTCCAATCAAGGGTAATCATTTATGGGTAAGTGAAACAAAATGCTCTGTTTAGCCTATGCATTATTTTTTTATTTCATTCATGCGTGTATTAAAGTGCTATGCAGTGATGGTACGTTATTAGAGTGGTTAAAAACATGTTACAAGTAGTATTTCCTTAAAGCTCCTTAAATTTCTACTTTTCAGTAAAAACAACAGTTAATGAACAAGTACATCGCTCTAAATAACCTGACCTCAATTTACAACGATCTCAAATTATTATCAAATTATGTTTTGGCTTTGATTAACAAAAAAGTACAATTTTGCAAATGTGCAAAATTTGTTTCAAACAAATGTCAAAACATTTGTCTCTAATTGTTAAATGAATTTTAAATGAACTTTTCATTTTTAAATGAATATGAGAAAGTGTCCACACATCAGATTTAAACCAAACCTTAGATACAATGTAGTATTTTCTTTATTTAGAACATAAAAAACAAGGACATACAAGTAGGTAAACAATTACAGTACAAAGTTGAACAAGCTCAACAGTAACCTGTAGTTAACAGCAGTGCCCAGTGGCAACACCAGTTCTTTGTGCAACCTGGACCAAATCTGACAACACGAGACTCCAGTTTGAAATGAAAATGACTGACATTTCAGGTGATCCCTGAGCAACAGTAACTGTTCTCCTGTTAAGAAACTACAAGATTTGTGCATATGAAATTTTGGACACTGTTGGAGAAAGTGCTAGTCCTCATCTGACCTCTTTAACGGCTACTTGTAAGCGGTTTAGTTTCCACCTGATAATGTAAAAAATGATTCTGATCTTCAGATTTCAAAGTCCCAGTGAAGCTTTTAGCAGCTCTGCCATTTGTTCAGTCATGGCACCATCCTCACCTGAACAAAACAAAACCTTTGGTTAGATGTATGCAAGTAGATACAGCTCCAGAACTTCCAGTGGCTGTTTCAGACACTTACCCCCATCGGTGGTCATGTCCTGCTCAAGTTTCAGTTTCTCCTGTCCTACACGAAGCATGCAGGCCTCAATGGAGTCCTTGCTGATGAGCTTGATCACCTGCACCGTCCTGCAATGCAACAACATCACAAACCAGATGTTCTTCTTTCTTCACAACAATCTAGTTTCTCAGTCATGTCGATACCAACCTGGTCTGCCCCATTCGATGACAGCGGTCCTCGGCTTGCTTATCGTTGAATGGATTACAGTCAATGTCATGCAGGATCACGGTGTTAGCAGAGGCAAGGTTGATTCCTTGGCCTCCAGCTCGAGTCGACAGGAGGAACACAAAAATCTCTGGGTTTGTGTTGTATTTGTCAATAAGACCAATCCTGGAGAATTCAATATGACTTAGTTTCTTTAGACAGGCACCAAAGATCAAGACTAGGCATAGACTTAGAGATGAGCCGGACTTGAACATCTGAGGAGCAGAAAAACGTCATGCTCACCTCTCCGCCATGGGAGTAGAACCATCCAGCCGAACAAACTGATGGTCAAGATGTTTCAGCAGAATCTCCACAATGTCCAGCACCATGGTAAACTGACTGAACAGCACAACCCTATCCCCCTAATGGAACAACAGGCATTTAAAAAACACTTCAGTTGGGCTCATTACATACTATGTGGAACGTCCAGACAAACCTTCTCCTTGAGCTTGGCAAGTATCTTGGTTAGCAGGGCAAACTTTCCTGAGTCCAAGAGGACCTCCTTCTCTAGCTGGAATCTGCTGATGGAGCTGTACTGCTTGCACAAATTATGCAGCTCAAAGTCAGACATCACCTCCATGTCCTCCTTGATCAGCGCCGGGTCCGCGTCGAAATGCGTTGGTTCCTGACGTGAGCAGAGCCATTTTAGCTAGACATTAGCATGCAGTACATGTGATCTACTTGCTTATTGTGAACATGGATCAAATCATTTAGCCTCTGACACGCTAAAAACATTTATCACCTTTAGCATGGCCCGACTCATGGCAGACAACTTGTCACTGGTGTAATACTGGCGGTGTAACAGCGGATGATTTGCCATCTTTCTCAGCTGCATCATCACATTGCAGAGCTCTCGCTCTACAGACAAAAGGAAGAGGAAGTGTGGGACAGGTGCTTTAAGAGGAAATGTGATTTATTCTTGTAAACAGTCTAATTCTGTCAAACGGATGCTAACTATAATAGTTTAACAAAGCACAAACATACTATCTCCATCTGGAGTCCGTTTTAGGCTTTTGAAAAGCTTCTCATACAGTTTTTGCTGGGCCTCGCTCATGGGACACATCTCAATCTTCTCCACTTTTGGTGGAAGCTGTTTTAACACCTAGAATGACATTCACAACAACAATTAATGTAGGTTACACTAAACCAACAACAATAACATAACAAACAGATAAAATACATTACATTTATAGCATTTCACTTCAAAAGAATGGCTACAGAGACATTTGCTGTGCTACTAATATAACATGACCATGACCTGATCTCAACAATAAATGAAGCCCACCTCACGTTTGACTCGTCTTAGGATAAACGGTTTCATGATTAGTTTAGCCTGTGCGATTCTCCCCTTGTGAAAACTGCTCTCCTCCTCTGAGGACTTCTGAAATAAACCAACAAAACTTCTGGTTATACCATTACCATTTCAGCACTGACACACACGGTGGTTAACTTTTGAAAAGACTCCATTCTGCATGTCAGCACAAGCATGCTGAGTTGAGACTGTACCGTGGAGAACATCTTGGAGATCTGTGAGGTGCTGCTGGAGAACATTGAAGGCATGATGAAGTTCAGAAGAGACATAAGCTCTAGCAGGTTGTTCTGTAACGGTGTTCCAGTGAGCAGTAATCTGTGCTCTGCCTGTGAACAAGACAAGTGATAGTGTAGAACTGAAATCCTCTCTCTTTATTTAACACTAGTATCTGCAATGTGTAGAGAAAAGCCCAGCAGTTTGTCTGTACTGACATTGATGGCCATGAGGTGGCGGTAGCGAAGCGAGTTCATGTTTTTTAGCATGTGGCCTTCGTCGAATACTGCGTACTTAAGCTTCAGCTTGCGGAAAAGACTGCGGTCGTGATCGTTCCCTATTGTGAGATTGTAACTAATGCAAATAAGACAGAAAGAAACAAGCAATTGTTATTGACAAAAGCAACACCATTTACACACGCAAAGTTCCATGTTGGTTCCTTTAAACCCACTGTGGAACAATACATGAGTATTGTATTATAATACAGTAAAGCATCCTATACTTACGTTGACACAATTATGTTAAAATCAACAACGTTGCTGAGGATGTCTTGACGCAAATATTTGCGGTCCTCCACAGATCCTGCAATTACAAACACAAAGCAAGAGAGAGAATAAAAGTGACTGTTTATTATGACAAAAGTACAAATAATTCTAACGTAGCAGATAAAAGTGTATACTTGCAAGACAGAATATTAACTCACCATAATAAATAAGAACTTTCAGACTGGGGCACCACAGACCGAGCTCACGAACCCAGTTATCTGCAGGAGAGAATGAATCCCATCATCTCAAGCAGAACTACAGAGCTGAGCTCACATGATACACCTTCACTGTAAAAGCATCTGTTACCCAGTGTGGATGAAGGCACGGTTATAAGATGAGGCCCTTTGATGCCTTTCTCATACAGATGAGCCAGGAATGAGATGGCCTGAATAGTCTTACCAAGCCCCTGTGGAAACTTACATTACTACCATGGAAGTACAACATCACAGTATTATAAAACCTATAACACAGTATTAAAGTAGTTTCCTTAAAAGGAACCAGTAGCCTATTGGATGTCATGGTTCCCACTGTCAGTCTCTTTGGCGGCATGACATCCAACAGGCTACTGGTTCCTTTTAAGGGAACCACTGTCAGTCTCTTTGGTGGCATGACATCCAATAGGCTACTGCAAATGGCTCACCATTTCATCTGCCAGGATCCCACTGAGCTTGTGTTGATGGAGCAGAATCAGCCACTTCAAACCAATTAGCTGATATGGTTGTAATTTAAAACTAGCAGAAAAAGGAACCCGCGTTAGGAACCAATTCAAGGTCTTAAGATCTTATGTGAACAGATGAATGAACTCACTTGCTGTTCAGGACTTTGGGTTGCTTAATGGAGCCCATGCCTGCTTCTATGACCTGGGTGACATCTTTGGTCATTTTCTGGGCGATCTTCTCGCATCTGCCCATGAGGTCTTTGATCACCTTCCTCTCCTTAAGGACCACCTTGCAGCCATGTACCAGCTCTATTGACAGGCCGTTATCTTTGTAGAACTGCTCTTTCTGGAAAGAGATAGAAACACACTAACAGTTTAGCTAACATTCATTCACATACCAAAAAACAGATTTAGCTTCCTAACCAACTGTGCCAATGAGAAGCAATTGATCGTACCACATCCTTCCAAGTGTTGAAAGGTCTCAAGGAAATGATCTTCTGAGCTTTTTTGACCGAGCAGCCAGATATGAGAGCCAGCTCATCTAAAGAAGCCTCTTGAAGGAACTGAAGGATCTGGTCTTGGAGATGACCAGAGATGCTTTCCTCACCATCTGAGTCTTCATCATCTGAAATACTCTCAACCTCACTGTCAAGGTCCTCCTCTTCACCCTCAGAACCACTGGCATCCAATGGCAAATCAACTCCCTTCTTCTGTTTAAAGGAACCATTTTTGATTGGTTTGTTGTTCCCAGCTGATTTTTGCATTTTGGGGGTAGATGAACTGGAGAGGTTTCGCACAGGTGACGGGACAACAGTCAGCCACTTGGAAAGACTTGAAGAGTTGTCTGGCTTCTGCAAGTTCTTGCTGTTTTTTTCCTTGGAGCGAGATGATTTGGTCTTTTGTTTTCTCTGCTCTTCTGGTGAACTGCAATCTGATAGGACATAAAACGCATATCAAAATTCCCATCCAGATGTAAAATATTCACCTAAATGAAGGACCTTTATCCATTTCAACAATGACCTGTTGATGAAAACACAAGCAGCGATCCCAAAGCGTTCTCATAGTCCCACTCATGTTCTCTAAGGACGTCCCTGAGGACCTGTTGACAAACATTGATCAGACGCAACATTTAGTACATTTCAGGACTCCACAGAGCTCCTTAACTCAAATGCCGTCAATGTGATATAATACAGCAATCATTAAAACTCAAACTGACCTCCTTTTCAATATCGGGTAGTTTTTTCTTGAGCTTCCTCAGAAGAGCTTCTTGTTTCTCTCTGCTAGGCTCCTGGCTCTCCTCCTCCTCCTCAGAATCTTCTTCCTCTTCAGAATCAGAGCGCTAAATCAGAATAGATAGCTATTTTAACAGACATACTCCATATTAAGGCAATTTAAACATTTAGAATCACATTCAAATTGAACTCACTACAATTTTTCTCCTCTTCATTGGCTGACTGTCATCATCATCAGCATCATCATTGTATCTTGTTTTGCCTTTCTGTCTGCCTGAATCTCCACATATAAAACGCAAGAAACCAGAAGCTTAAGTTTAACATATGGTTTGTTTACCGAGGACAATGTAGAACCTGCCATCACAAAAACTATTTTTATCAGGTCCTTAACATGAATAATACATTCAATGGTTAAATTTAGCAGGCATATATACAGTAACCACTATATACTGATTGAACATTAACAGTAGGGAGGAATGTGCGTAATATTGGCATTTAAGAATTGGCTTTTATTCACAAGTCTAACAAGGGAAGCAAATTTAGTGCAGATAAAGTAAAATTGTTGTACCTTTATCTCCATTTAATAACAAACAATGTGCTATGGCGCCCTCCAATGTGCTGGTGCTCTCAACAGCCTGTCCCAACATAGACAACTATAAGAATCCACAATGTGCATTAAGCATTGATGTTACGTTAAAGAAAAATGTGTCACCTCCAGCAGTTCTTTTCTGCTCTTATCAGGAAAAACCTCCTTTAGTTTAGTCAGTTTGTCCTCCACATCCTTTGATAGAGAATCCCTGTGAAGTCAAGGGTGAAATGAAAGGGTACTGAAAGGGTGGCATGTTTCAGCTAAAACATTACAGAAGAAGCAGTTGAATAAGAACAGTATTATTACATAAGTCAAAGTCTTTCTTACTTGTCCATCCTGACAATTTTCTCATCAGCAGAAACATCCTCCAGAGCGTGTCGTGTCGCCTTGCCTGTAAAGCCATGGTTACCGAACTTCCTAACTGAGGACATATTAAAAGATAAATCAAGTATAGAAAACATGTATATAGGCGTATTACTTTTAGGCGTTTCTAAATTAACGTCACCAACATTCCCCCTTAACCTAAATTTAACATTGGCCCTAAATCTATTCCTACAGGCTAACTGGTTGATAGACATGATCTTTAAGGACAGACAATGTTGACCCACAAATGCACCTTTCCTGCTCAAACCACATTCACGTGTAACAACTGATTCCTGAAAATTGCTGGTCTTAACACATTAGCCCAACATCATACAACAATAACTTACTAAACAAACCGACATATAATACAAACATATAAAGGACTTAATCTTGATCCTGATGCACATACAGGCTGTGTTGCTAGAAGCTAAACTAGAGTTTGAAAACAAAAGCGACGAATAAAGCTTGTAAAATGGCATTTTTCGCTCACCCCGGTTATTCTCTTTATCCGAACCAGATCCATCCGTCGACTTACTGCGATTGTCACCCGCTTTGTCCTTTTGGAAACGGAACCGTTCCAAGTTAAATAAGCTCATGTTAGCACTAATGTTTTAAATGTGAATCGCTATGAGTGAATGTGTCTCGCGTGGGATGTATCCGCCGGCAATGCTCGATTCTGTCAGATAATAAAAGCCTCCTGACGTAACAACATATCATTTACACGGAACATAAAATTATATCGGTGACACGATTCCTTATTTTATAAATTATTTAACGTGTTAATTCATCGTCTCTTTACAAATGACGGTCTGGTAAATAATGAATACATCAAATGAGAGCTTCCCGCCACCGGCTGCCAACGTCATTTCCGCTTGTGAACCAATAGGAACGCAGACGCTTTACCCTTTAAGTTCATATTTTTAGGATTTAATATTATGTTGACAAAATTTTCCATGAAATGTCTTAAATATGAACATACTTCTTTTCGTTTTATATCGCAAAAACAAATATTATTTTTACATTTACTACATCATATTTTTAAAACCATATTGAACATATTTTATGATTACATTTCCCGTTAATATTCACAGTCGATATATTTTATGGTTAACAATATTAACAAGAAGCTATTATTATTATTCTTCATGTGATTTATTTTACATGATCCTCCCTCCATCCTTCCACTAGGTGACACACTTTAATAATAATAAAGCATCGTCACACCGCCACTAAGAGGGCGATAGTGAGTTTCTGTAAGGTCCTTAAATCCTTTTTTAAATCCTTAAAAAAACTTTGTGAGACCCAAAAGCATGTTAGGATTTATGGGCCCGTTCACTTCTTTCTAATGTCTTAAACAGTTTAGGAGATTATTTAAAAGATGTCTCTCAAAGAACAAAAGCATATTTAACATAGTTATTTTAAATGGTTTAAATGAAGGCCCTCTTACCTAAACAATAATCCACATTACAAACGGACGACTCTAATGTAATGTTTACTGTGTAATATTATGTTACTAATGTATGCTAATTTCAAAAGATTACTTAACAATTTATGTAATTTCTTATGTAACATGAAAAGCAGAACGACTGTAAATCTGACAATAATCCACATATGACTGCAGATTCAATGTTGAAAGTTTGTACACAGTATGGGGCCCTGAATCGTGTGTATTGTGTCTCGCCACTCTGTCGCCATTTTTATGTCACTATGGAGATTCCTATAAGTTACACTAGTGCCATGTATACAATGGGCACTCTGACATTGAATTTGATCAGACTGCTGACCCTAAACAGCAGGGATTGAATCATGCACCCCAGTAATATATATATCTAACTTAAACGGGTAGATTAACAATGTATAGATTGTTAAAACAATCAATCTGTTTAAAAACTTCATAGGATTATGTGTCCTAATGCTGCTTATGTAAACTACTACTGAATGTTATTTCCCAGAATGCTTAGCAGCAGGCCTGAAGAAAGGAAAGTTATACAAACAAGTGAATACAATGCTAACCTGTAAACTGTATAGACTTACATAAAGTGTATGGTCAAGGTTAATCTACCATCCTATTGGACTTGTCACTTTGTCTGTCACTATCCAGTCACCAAGGCTTCCCACTTGTCCGAGACCCGACGGCGACAGGGAGTACCTTATCACCATGGTAACATGTCTGCAATTTGGCTCCTTCCCACCCCCAAAACGAAATCCCGCCCATTCCAAATGGCAACATCATCAGAAAATTAATTGCCATTGTCTCATTTCACATTTGTTAGACATTATCTGAGAGCTGTCAAATGAGACTGAACAGAACAGGCAATGATTTTACTGAACTTCATCTGGATATCTCTACAGTTACATACAGCTGACATGATATTGGATACATTAGATAAATTACATAAAATTGCCACCATATTTAGTAAACAGAATAAGTTTCAATGAAATATTACAATTATTGTTGTGCAATATTCGCACAGCTGCTAAAAATCACGTTTTTTAGGTTAACATATAAAACAGCTGTTTCTCTTGACTTGAAAAGAAGTTGAAAATGACTTAGAACAGTGTAGACTACCCCAAATGCTGGAGTTATTTCAGGTGAATGCATAATTTCTGTCAGCAACGCATTACGTTATACTTGCAAACACTTTGTCTGTGAGCGTGTGACTAAAGGCATGAAATAACAGCATCTCTTTGCACCTCTGTTAGAGGTCTCACCCGGCGGGCGAGGTCCAGGGTGGTGCTGCTGATATTTTTAATTAAATCAGCCTCCAATGAGAAGATGGAGGTGGAGGGAAAAGGAGGGGTTAGTGAGGATCTGACCATCTCCAGGGTTAACACAGTGTGGGAAGAGAATGTGCACCACTGTGTCTTGCCTTTGTGTGCTGCCACTTATATACTGTGGGAATGTGCTAATAAATGTATACATCTAGTTTAAATATAAAATTATTTGATATATTTAAATTTAAACTAGAAGGGAAAGACATGAAAGTCATGAAAATAGCATAGTATAGGAGATTGGTTTTTAGGGACAACGATGACAAAAAACTGTTTAGAGATCATTATAAAAATTGACCAATCAGAATCAAACACTCCAGAGAGCCATGTTAATAACCTCAGATATTAGCCATAAATTTTAGAAATAGCTCCATGCACTAAAAGCGTTTGGACAGATAATGATCACATGCAAAGTTACAAGGCCATCGCTCTCATTATTTTCCACTAGAGAGGCTTGAGATGGTTGGACTGGGACTGTAAAGCAGGGAACACACCCCTGCTGGTTTGGACTGGTGGGGTCAGTCTGAGCTGGGACAGGCCCAGTGGGGAGGTGGTGACAGTCACAGTGGAGGAGGAGTTAGAAAGAAGAGCTCCACCATGGGAGCCGATGTCTGACATGACCCTTCTCAGCGTGGCCCCTGCAAGGTCTCAGGAGGCCATCAACAACTTCAGACTCAGGACCAGTTGCTATGATTTTCAGTCTCTTTGTTCATCCACTTTGCTGGTGGACCTCATTCATGCAGACTTCTTGGAGATAAGATTCTGAAGTCAGTTTGAGTTTAATAAGCACAAAGCTCATTTTGTCAGCATTAAACCCATGGACAAAGAGCACAATGCTCTTTTTTGAGTATAATTTACATTTACATTTAGGCATTTAGCAGACGCTTTTGTCCAAAGCAACTTACAAAGTGAGGAGAACGAGGAATGATAAATCACAAAATAACAGTATGCAAAATCATACAAAGATACAATTTTTCTTTAACTTAAATAACTTTATCATAATAATGATAAAGTTTCAAATATCTGTTAAATTTAGTGTAAAACCAGGAACATGCATCACATTTTTTGATTTTATGTAAACTTTTAAACACCTTCAAAGCCACTTCAGACCAAGTCTTTTTTGTGTGCATGTGTCATAGCTCCGTGATGTTTCTATTGTTTTGAGGTGTGATTTTTTTGTCCTTCTCACAAACCTTGTAAAGGAAATAGTCCAGACCTCACCTTACTTTTATCTACTTTTAAATAGACATGACAGCTCTTCTGTAACTAAACCTTAACCCTGCCCCCTTTACCCGCCCCTTACTAACATTTCTCAAAGATTTGGTCCATTTTTAAGCAGTTTTAAGCAGAAGTGTTCTGTGAGTCACATCCACCTCTAAACCCACCTTTGCCTCTCTTTCGTCCTCAGCTTCTTCTGAGCGACCCTCACTCCCCCCATGTCTTTCTCTACCTCTTTCTCCCCCTCACACACCCTTTCTAGACCAGGAGGCTATCTGGGCTGCTCCCACAAAGCCTCCACTGTGTCACAGCAGCCTCTCCTCCAGTGTCCCCATCAGCTCATACTGTGGGAGTACCAGAGCATGAACCAAAAAGGAGGAGCCACTTATCTCCAGCCTGCACCCCACACCATCCACCCCACCTCTCCCTGCCTCTCAGGCACAAAGGCTGTGCCTCTTAACAGCACACAATGATGCTGATCTAAAAGGTTGCTTTGCCCCCCAGCTCCCCCCGATCGCTGGCCTCTTCCTGCAGCATGCATGAAAAGAAAGTCTAATGGCCGCTTGTTAGCCACTCCAGTGGCTACAGTGATCCGGCTTATCTGACCCATCGGTTGTACCTGAGATGTCTCTGTGAATGTCGCTAAGATTTAGACCAGGGTCATGTTTTCATTTGCCCAATCGGCCCGGGGTCTGATAAGACAATTTGTCAGGGAGTAATCAGAGATGGGGCTTCAGCTATTAAAGTTCATTGTGAGATGACGGAAATGTTGGACAGAAGCGGTATCACCTCGTATCGCTCTCGTACTCACTTTCCTCTCTGTCTTTTTAGGAAGCACTTTGCTATTCAGTCCTGCATTTTAAGCAGCTACTTTGGGTTACAGAGTTCAAGGGTTATTTGGGCCTTTTAAACATTGGGTGATGAATTTTCTCTTCATTTAGCAATTATTTTGTATTAACTTTCTTCTATTGGAGTTGTTTAGTTTAATGGTTAAAAAATATAAAAAATATGTATAGTTAAAAAATATTATACATATTTATATATATATATTTGATGACATTTAATTTACTTCAATTAATGTTCACCATGAAAACTATTTCATTAAGTTTAGTTTAATCATAGTTTTATCAACATTAATCATAGTTTAAATGATAACGTCATAAAAAATAACAACGTTGCCAAAACGGTTAATGTTCACAAAAGAACAGAATTTTAAAAAAGGTTGAAGTATTACTATTTATACAAATAAAAGAATTTAAAGATCATTTAATGGATGAAATTAAAGAAGATTTAAAGGATGAAGCAAAACAAGGCAAAATATTACCTGGTAATATTTTTCGACTTTCAAATGTTTTTAAGACAAAATACCCACAATGCATTGCAAACAATGTGAAGACTTGCTATACGTTTTCAGAAGGTTTAGTTCCTAAACGTCTCTCTTCTGAACTCTTCTGCTCAGTATGCCTCCCCTGTGGTCACTACCTACTCTGGCCCTTAATCCAATTCTTCAAAGTCCCCATGGTCACAGTGGACTCTTGAATTTTCTCTTTATACCCATGGAGTGCGCTTTTAAATCGCCGGTTATTGCTCACGATCGAATTTGTGAAGAGAGGGCAAGTCTTTAGTGATGTGATTTCAGGCAACCTAACCCAATCTGCCTCCAAACCTTTCTTTTACCATCTCTCTTTCATCTTGCCACAAAGCGATGGCATTTTAATTTTCATTCTCGTATTACACTTTATTTATTTAGCCGTCTGTTTTTCCTCACCTTCCACACAGATACAGGTCGGTATTGATCACTGCAAATAACATTATTTTTCTCAAAGGAATTGTGCAAGGCGTGTTTTCTTTTCAGATTCTTTTATGGCAGAAACATCTCTGGTTAATCTGGACTGTGGCACAGAAAAGACAAGCTGGCAATAACTGTTTATGAATGTGAAAAGCTTCAATATGTGATATTGACTGTGTGCAATGTTATTTCTTGAGTGGTTATGCTGTACGTATCATTTAAAAAAGAGAAGTAGAATTTCTTTTACGTTTTCTGTGTGAAACTACATTTCACAGGTTGTTTATATTTAATAAATAATAAAAAACAACATTTTAACACAAAAGGAAAAAAACATACCTGAAAATACAAACCACTGTTGTGCTGAGATGGTATTTGTTCAAAAATTATTATTACTATAAATTACTACAATAACTACTAATTACAATTATATATAAATGCTTGTTTAACAAAGAGCTCTTAATTGACTTTGTATCATATAGCTAAATAATAAAACTATAAGATTAAACATATAAGATTACATAAGGTTACAATAAGATTAAACAATACTTAAATGTTTACTGTAAGCATTAAATGATACATACATGAATTGTGGCTCTTTGGTGTTTAATGGCAACAACACAATTATCTACTCCTGTTGGTTATATAGAAACATACTATATAATTGCAGGTTCATTGATAAGGAACTTTGCATGCTCATGTAATTTGCAATTACCTTTAAAGATCGTAGAATTTCTAATTTAATGTTAAAAGGTTAAAAGAATAGATCTCCCCAAATGTATTTTTACCATGATTATTCCAAATCCTAATTTCTTTCATTTGTATAAAAAATAACAGCCTGAGTCACCAGAAACACATCTTGTTTTAACAAACAATAAACAGCCATACAAAGTGAATAAGTGACATAAGTAAATGGGTGAACTATTGCTTTAAATATTTTTCCCATGTCACTCATATAACAGACTCAATATTACATAAACAGTGATTGATCAGAACCAACCGCATTCCCGTACACAGAAGTCTGGCGTATAGCCTGTGGGATCTGGGCCGAGAGACGGGGTAGAGACGCCATTAACAAGCTTAATGAAACATGTCAGTGTGTTATTTTCCGCCTCCTGCCTTAGTCACAGCAAGTCAAAGACCTCCCGCCAGGAAAAGCCATTGTTAGAATGCTGGATTAGTTTTAAGTCCCGGGAGTTCTGCTCCTCTTTATCTTCATTCGTCACTGTCAACACCAAAAGGGTTTTCACACACAGACACGCACAAATACATTTATCTCCTGACCTCGCTGACATGCCTCTGTTCTGCTGTGAGATATTCTCATATATGTGTGTGTATATATATGTAGGTGGACCTACGAGCACCATTGGTCAGAGCAACGATGAAGGCCTGTGTTCTGTCAGGTGGTCAGTGGACTGATGTCCTGGCCAGCACCTCTCTGTCCGTGGCTTTGTAGACAGGAATGAAGGGGCTATAGTGCATGGGGTCAGAGTTCCTGACAGAGATTTTCACACTGTGGGCAAAGGCAGTAATTAAGTCATTGATTGACAGGGAGAATGAACTGCCAAACACAACAGGACAGACAGACGGGCAGGAAGAAGCTTTCATTTTCAATGTGAAAAAGTCATTTGATTAGATGTGTATGCTCTCTCTCTCTCTCTCTCTCTCTCTCTCTCTCTCTTTCTCACTCTCACTCTCACTCTCACTCTCTCTCTCTCTTTCACTCACACTCTGTCTCTCTCTCTCTATTTTTATCTCTTATTCTATGTTAGCATAGCAATTATATTTCAAAGAATTAAAAAAATACTTTTAAACATTTTATTATGTCACCTTTCAGGAATTTCTTCCTTGTTTCTGTATCTGTAATATTCAGCTTAAATTGTTTTCATACAGTGTGTAATAAACGTTTCAGTTCTATTCACATCTATTATCTATTCTTTATGAATTTTTGAATTACATTATAAAACTGTCTGAATAAAAAAATTGTCTTAATGAATAAATAAATAATGCAAATATGTAAAAAAAGTTTTACTTTTGTCTTTAGTTCTCAAAGTTTACATAACAGTCTGAGTCTGATGCAAAGTCTGTCCGTCCTCTTTCCATTTAAAAACTGATGGAGGGTTTGCCTGTCAGTGCCCGGGATGTAACACAGCTCTTTTACAGTTAACATGTTCACCTTTGAAGCGTATGGTTAAAAGAAGAAAATCAGGGGAATTAAATGGTGTGTCTCCTTTTGCTTCTGAAGGGACATTTTCTTCTGTGGCACAAAGGCGCGAGGATCACGTTGCAGCCCTGCATTCAGTGGGCCACTTTGTTTTCAAATGGTTTTGTTAGTTGTGACACTGCAGACATCCAACACCTTCCAAGAATCTGAACCGCAAAAAGCTCTTGTTCTCTGGCGGGTAACCCAGAAACAAACCCGGGGGGCCAAAGATCTGTGCTGGGCTGTGTCACAATAAAACGCTTCCCCCAGGTGATCTTTATTCCCTTGTTTCTGCCTCCAGCGGTTCTGAGGCGCTTAAGCAGCTCAGCATAGCTTCACCGCTTGACACCTCCATTAGATGTGAGGAACACCTCAACATCTTCATAAAAGTGGCTTTCTTGCTGTTTCACGTGTCACACTCAAGGTTGCTTCTTGACCTTTGACCCCTAGTATGTACAGGATGTACATATGTCCAATGAGGTTCTTAAAGGGGCTTGACATCATAAGACATAAATAGTCTTCCTCAGTTAAACAGACAAAGATGATAAGATCTGCTTTTTAATGATGGCATCGTTGTGATGTCCATACAGGATGTCCAAAACCTCATGATCACTGAAGGCTTCCAATGAGATGTTATTGGAATATTGGGCACAGGATCGGTCCAGACAGACGCACAGATAGATAGATGGACAGAGACTTCAGTGTGGGTCGTAGAACCAAGCAACAGAAAGACTATCCACTGCATTAACCTTCCCTGGTCCTGCCAGAACTCTTTCTGCACTCTTCTTTCAGAAGGACCCAAGGGAGGGTAACTCTGAGCCCAGCCCATTCTCATGAAGAACTTTGATTTCCTATTAGGTTCCTGCAGTGGAGGGGGAACCGCTCGTCTCACGTTCGACGGCAGGCTCTGTGTAGGACAATGGCTTGCCCCGGTCTGGATACAAGGCCTTTTGTTAGCCGTGCCATTT
>JBAJNP010007077.1:0-23618 GCA_036877545.1 Yasuhikotakia modesta | reverse complement strand
TGTTCAGAGAGCCGGTGATGTTCAGGGTGGGGTCACAGGAACCACTGATGGACACCATTATGGCCTGTTTCTCTTTCACATTCAGCAAAGTAACGAGTGTAAAGCTATAATACAACTAAAGAACTAGCAAACAAGTAACTCTGACAGAATTAGATTATAATCACATACAGGATGACACAGCATGAGCTCATGCATGAATCTGTTACATGCTCAGCTCTGTGTAAACAGTCACACACGAGGTTTAACAGCTGAACAAACTTCTGCATGAGGAATATGTCGCTTACTGCGGCTGTGGCGAGTCTTCGAGACTTCCTGGATTAAACTCTCACGCGGTTGTAATGATGACAGGCTCGTCCGAAGCGCTGCCAGATGTGGGTGGATCTGCTCAAATCACATCTTACCCCAAACCCCCGCTGAGGAACAGTGTGTGTGTTCAGACAGAGCTGTAATAACTGCAACCCCGTCTCTGTCTCACGCGTCCGCCGCCGGCGTCTCCTCCCGGTCAGCTGGCTGCGCCGTGACGTCACTGCGGCAGCGGCCCAATCAAACACCAACGTCGAGAACAGAAGTAACGCCCACTTCTGACCGTCCTTGACTGACAGGTGCGCGGACCATTGGCGTGCTTAGATTCAGAAGGGCGTGACTCCCCCCGTCCAATGACGTTGACGCTCCCGACAGGCGTGTCACTGGTTTCCTGAAGAACAGATTTAATCACATTCATCTCAAACCATCAAACTCACATAAATAACACATTTATATTAAAACTTAACTTATAATATCAATAACATATATATTATAACATAGAACATCACTTTGTAATGTAATGTATGAGACGCCTGATGGGCGGGGTTGCCTCAGAATATACTATTAGTATATTTAATAAATCCTATTGATTTATTGTTTCCTAACTTGAATAATGTAACCTGTATTCAAATGTAGTACAATAAAACTCATATTTTGGTTCACTTAAAAACCCTGACGCAGAAATGCAACTATTTGCTTTTAATACGCAGTTTGGCCATTACAACATACAGTAGTTTTATTCACAATATCTTTCAAATAATAATAATAAAAACTCACCAAAAGAAAGTTTATAAAAGTTTCCACTGTTGTGCGCTAGATGTCTCAGGAGAACCTGTGGTCCCTCGGATCTGTGTGACGTCAGCATCCCGGAGGAAGAGGTTCTGCTCCTGCTGTTTTAATGACAATAATAAACCTCTTGACTTGAATGCCGGCTGTGTTTTATAATCTGGGCACAGACTGAGTTTAGTTTAAGACAGTAAGTAAAGGTATAAAGATTTATTTTTATTCACCATTTGTTCTTTCATTCATTTCTCTTGAATTATAAAATGTTGAACAGTTAGATCTGAATGCACACAGGCTGTAAACAACTTACATTTTCTCCATATGGAATATATATATTAAAACACATTAACTAGCCAGATTAAAGTCTTTTGCTGGGATCAACCCTCCCACTTATTAATGCGTTAATAAAAGGAAGAAAACAGGTGACTGGATCCACTGTGAATCACACACACTCACACACACACACACTCACTCACTCACTCACTCACACACACACACACTCACTCACTCACTCACTCACTCACACACACACACTCTCACACTCACTCACTCACACACACACACTCACACACACACACAGATGAGTCTGATCACTGAGAAACAAACAAGAGCAATTCAGTGCAGAGTAAGAGTGGAGACAACAAGCAGCATTTACAGCATCTACAGGTGACAGAATCTCATCCCTGTACACACTGGATGCCCATTTGCATGTTTTCCTGTTTCAGAACGACTGCGGATCAGAACAAGCCCAGCAGACACTCACTCACTCCTGCTGCAGTTTCACATCCACAGATCTCAGATCAGATCTCATCCAGCACTCACACGCTTCATCCTAACACAGTTAATCAGTGAGACCTTTACTTTATATACTCACATAGGAATGAACAGGCTAATAAAAATATCAGTTTATTCATTGTTTTTGAAGTGGTACATTGCACAGAACACCAGATTTAACAACAGCAGGCATCCGACAACAGCTGAACTCCTGGTCTCAAAAGAAAGTGTTTTATTAAGAAATGGAATGATTCATCTCTAGATCTGGGGCTTTGTGTATCTGTACATGAATGAACAGAGAACATCAGTAATGGCTTCAGTGGGACACAGTTATTGAAATGAACTCCACATTCACCAAGAGCTCCTGTACAACACAGTTGATCTTCTGTAGAGAGATCAGGCCACTGTTTCACTTGATTTTAGCTCCACATTAACTCAGCTTATAACATTTAAAACTGTGGAAAGCTCAATGTTATATTTTCATCAACTCCACACGTTGCCATTAATTCACCAATAATTTGCCAATAATTTTCTTAACCAGACTCTTAGCACATCCGTCAGGGCATCAGGAATTAAACATCCAGCTATGAACATGATAAACACAAATCCTGAAGTGATTAAGACCCGCCCACTGATGCCGTGACTCAATAATAATAGACAACATCAAAATCATCATCTTTACTACAGCTGTGTTCACCTCTGACTGAACGCAGGGGCTGAGGTCTCTCTACAGCGTCAAGTGTACAAAGATTTCTTCCCAACATCTGAAATGTTCTTAGACGAAACCATTAAATTCTTAAGTACACTGACAACAGCCCACACACCTCCACATGTACATTACAGCTTTCTTCTGTAGTCTCTCTCCCTGCAATGTCTCCAAGCCCGCCCGGCACTGACAAAGACAGTAGAAAGAAAATATATATACTATGAAACTAAATAAAAAAATAAAAATAAATCAGACACATAATAAATGACACTGTCCTTAAATGATCAGTTTAGTGCCCAACATGAATCCAGTCATCTGTCTTCAGCCGGTCAGCCAATATTAAAGCTGACACTGCCGTACAACATGAGTCCTGGAGTCACCATGCAGTAATACTTCATTTAATATCTCAATCTACAGCCAGAATACTGGAATAAGAGGTGATAGAAGCAGAGCTGGGTGATGAAAAGCGTGGAGTTTGAGAGCCTCCATCAGAGCTAAAGTGCTGGAATGGACTGCAGGAGATGATGGAGATGTTTTGAAGATACCATCAGCGACACTCCCACACTTTCACTGTTTGATCTACACTTCCTGTGATGACATACGGAGCAGACCTGTGGAAATCTGTGGAAAGATGAGAGACGCTGTTATGATGACATCAAAAGATAATCACCAACACTTTATGATGCCCATTACAAACACGTCTCCTGTAACAGTCTTCTATCAAATAACTGGAGCTGTATCATCTCACACTAAGAGGAACCTTTGAGGAAATAAACCTTCATCTGTGCTCTAGTGGGAAACATCAGCTTACTCACCCAGTGAGGTAACAAAATGTTCATGGGCGCTCAAGGTCTTCATGCAGCGCTTGTTTTTATAGTCCCAGACCTTCAGCGTTTTGTCATCACCGCAGCTCACAATGAACTTTCCTCCAGGGTGAATCAGAATGCCCCGCACCCAGTTATCATGACCAACCTGAAACCAAAACATCACACATCCAGACAAACATTCCACACGGATGACATCACAACCAAACCTCCAGCTGCTCACCAGTGTCATGAGACACACGCCAGTGCTCACATCCCACATCTTGATGGTTTTGTCTCTGGAACCAGACAGCAGGAACGGTCCAGCTTTCCCGCTCTTCTTAGTCTGGCAAAAACACAGATATTAGGAATGTAAGATGGTTCAGTTGTGTAACATGCAGACTAATGTAAACATCACCAGAGTCTTGTCTCTACAGACACACAGGAACCCAATCACACATCAGCTTCATTAAAGATGACTGACGCATCGAGAGGGGTCTCTGACCTCTGAGCCGGTGGTCTCCAGGATGGTGGGGTGGGCGTGTTCAGGAGCCCAGGAGATGCACTCCACCACATGTTCGTGCTCCCGCAGCTCTGCCCTGCATTCTTTAGTTGCCACCACCCAAACCCGCACCGTCTGGTCATTAGAGCTGCTGGCGATCAGCGTTCCATCCTGATTGGGCCGCACCATCCGCACCCACTCTCTGTGACCGGTGAACGTCTTCACACAGTACCTGCCAGCAACACATTCACCACAGCTGCATTTACGTCTCTAATGACCTTCTGTGAAAGATGTTACACAACACTGATGTCAGCACAAATATCACATGAGGTTATTTTATCACATGTAATATAACTTCATCACATGGGTTTTGGGATGGGGGAAAGTTAAAAATCAGCAGAACTGTGATAAGTTTCTTCTTAGGATCGTCCTGCCGTTGATGATTTCAGAAGCACAAATCTTTTATCCTGCAGGCAGGAAATTTTAAAGCACACAAAACCCACATACAGAACTTACCCAGTGGCCACCTCCCACATTTTGATGGTTTTATCTCTGGAGGCAGAAACTACATGATCGCCGTTGGGCATGATAGCCACAGATGAAACGTTGTGATCATGCCCTACAAAAACACATTTACTGATCAGTGTCATTTCACATCACAAACTCCCATTATCTGAAACTGTTCATAAATGTTGTAATAAGTTTATTATCATACAGTCACTGCTGTAACACCTGACAGCAGACGCTCACCATGCATGGTCCTCATGCACTCAAACCCCTGGAAGTCCCACAGTTTAACGGTCATGTCAGCTGAGCAGGAGGCTAGCAGATTTCCTGTGTGATCGAACGAGACGTCCTGCACCGAGTCTGTGTGGCCCTTCAGAGTGCGCTCAAAATCTCCCGTTTCATAATCCCACAACTGTGTGACACAAACATCCAGTCACAGACTGTACCGGTGAATGACATCACAGCACTGAATCTTTCTTTAGTGACTATTAAGAGTCTGCAGGGAAATCTCACGCATCGGAGCGACTCTCACCTTTATTGTCGCGTCTTCTGAGGCAGAAACAATGACACTGAAGACAGGGTGGAAGATGACTCTGGTGACAGGACTTCTGTGGCCACTCAGGGCATATCGTTCAGGTGGACGGGGTAGCCACTCTCTGGGGTCACGCTTCTGTCCGACTGGCCCACCTGAGGTGATCTCCTCTTTTGCCTCATTCAGTTTTGATTCTAACTCCATCACCTTCAGCATAAGGTGCACATCTTATCCACTGTTATCCATGTTAAAGTTCATCATTTAAAGGTGATAAACGAGACTTAAACAAGATCTTTTCTGATAACAGTTACAGTGTCAGCTGCATAATAAATAATAATCATTGTTTGTAAACACACACACACACACACACACAGACCACCTAATGTTCCTGAACAGAATTAATATTAAATATGAAACAAACCTTTCTCTGCAATCTGATGACAGAAGTCCATTTCTTTTCTAAAAGCCCTGCGTACTTCTTATCCAATTCATCATTCTGATGACAACAGATGAGAGAAACATTAGCAGAGGAAACAGCTGGACATTCTGCTGAAGTTCTGAAGTTATTCTCACTGAAGAGACTGTTGAGCGTCATCTGACTCCATCACTGACAGAAAATAAAGAGGTTTCCACACTCACCACGTCTAATTCTGCCTCCTTCCTGAACACTGAAAATGCCTCTTCATGTCCGTTAGAACGAAGGTAATCAGCTATCGCTCCGTTCCTGAAAAACAACAGAATGAGTTAATCAGTTCCCTTGACAACTAGTTTAGTTCTTTATCCAGTCATTCTGGCTGGACAGAAATAAAGCGGATGTAGACAGTGGGCCAAACCTCACTGTACAAACACTGTGTGTCTTTGTGGGACCAAGAAATGATCTTAAAGGGTGTCAGTCACTCTGTAAGGCCAGCAGCTGAGCTTTCTGTGCTAACAGTGACCTGAATATCACAGACTCCATTCACTGACTCTTTCTGAGAGATAATAAACGGTGGAGACAGACAGTCTCCAGCTATCTCTCCTCTGTTGTCCTGATAAACGTAGCAGAAATCCTTCAGAACTCCTGCTGGTCTCCACAGCATTCACAGAAACTGCCCTGTGTTGTCTGACAGGCAGGAAAACAGCCATTCATTCATGCCAGTGAATCTCTGCAGGACGGGAGACAGACTTCAGACCCGGTCACAGAGAAGCAGCAGTTGTTATATTCTCCAGCTCCATCACCTCATAGCTCTGATGAGAAGCTCCATGTTTAAAGTTAATTATACTGTGAATCATGTCTCTGTGTGCATGTATATCTGTAGCTAAAACCCTATAACCAGCGAGTGGCTGTAGCTCCAGTTCAGCGTGTCATGAATGAAGGTGTGAGAACTTACAGCTCGTCACGTTGTCTCTGTGACAGCACCATGATGGGCCGGGCCGGGGTCGGAGATGAGTGTGAAGCAGCTGAGATCAGAGAGAGGACGAGGCAGCACACATGCAGGCGTCCACAGAGCAGAAGCTCACAGCATCTGCAGAAGAACACCATACAGTCTTCAGTCAGTCTACAGACGTTATAACAGCCGGATCAGAATCTAAACACAAGCAGTTCAGTGCGTGTCTTACTCTCAGTCTGATCCTTCTGCTGCCGGTACTGTAAACACGACTACAACAGAACCATAACCCAGATTCTAGACTCACACACACACACACACACACACTACAGTGTTTATGAACACATGACTGATCCCCACCGGCACCGAAGTGCACATGACTGCTCTAGTGACTCTTTAGGGGACCAGCAGTGAACATCTGCTGCACAAACACCAACAACCACGAGATGGACACACAGAATGCTGTCTAGGTAGGGCACCTCACCAGGTGTTAAGATACAGCCGGATGCTCTGATCTTACCTAATATCCACACATGTTGTCTACATAGAAATTGCTGACCTGCTGAAATAATCTCAGTATTCCTGCAGCGGCGCCATTTTGAGACGTGAGGAGACGACAGTGAGAACATGAGATGAATATAGAGCTCATTCTTACCTCCAGCGTCTGCGCTGAATGTCGGAGGCGTCGGTACGGACCGAACCGGTGTCGTTTCCCGACGCAAACCGGGCTGCGTGTCCCGTCAGCGCCGCGCGGGAGCGCGCACGGCTGCCTTCAGCGGGCGGAGGCGCGCACGCTCCTGTTTCAACAGCGTTACAATGAAATAAAACTTATTTGTACATTCACAGAATAACATGTTATTTAATTGCTGCAATTTGAAGTATATTATAAATATTATTACCAGACGTTTTGATACGCGTTACATGTAATTGAACATTATCAGAACTTTACATTTATTTATAAAGTCATGGCTGTAATAAATGACTGTCATACAGAAACACTCAGCAGTAACAAACACACTGAAGTTAAGCGCACAGGAGAGACACACTTAACCCTCCAGTTAAACTAAACCTGTGACCATTACCAACCAGTTCAGCAGTTTTCCAGCATGTTCCAGCATTATTCGCATGTTAATGTTCATGTTATGCACCAGTCCATCCAGTAGCAAAACTGCATATCATCACGTTTACTAGCTTGTTATCTAACCACACAAGACACCAGAGGATCTACAACAACACCAGTCCATCGCAATGCATGAATGAAGAACAACTACAAATTACCCTAAACAATAAAATCCAAACAACAGAACACAATATATGTTAATATATGTATATGTAAATCATTACACTGACAATAACTGTATTAACTGTGTGAAAGGGGGTAAGAGGTAAAAGAGAAGCACAATCTGAAGGCTGTGAGCAGCATTATTACATTATTGTGGTTCTGGTGGTTCTGGTGGGTCTGGTGCTGGTTAGCGCGTGTGTGTTGGTGACCCGGATGGAGGTTCCGGGGGAAGATGGCGCAGCTGAGGCGGAAGCTAAACTTCACCCGAAACTTCAGCGACTCCGCGAAGTCACTTTCCCCGCAGACCGGCTTCACATCCCAGGTGAGACCGTCCGCGAAGAGGCGTTTACTGCCGTCAGGGGTAGTTTGTGTGACGGGACCGGCTGTTTTATCACATACTGCGAGTTTCGAGGAGTTTGATCGTCGTGCTAATTTAGCTAATTCCCTGTAAGCTAGCGGGGTAGCATCCGGCTATCGAGTGTCTTGTGTAAATGAATTAACGYCATAAACTTAACAAACCTAAACATTACTGCGTTATTAACGTGGCCAGATGTTACAGATGTTACAGATGTTACAGATGTTACAGATGTTACAGATGTTATGTTAGTTTAGTAGAGAGGTTAGCAGTAACTCACTAGCTGCTTACCAGCACCGTTTCATTCAGCTTTAGATGAAGGGATGCATTTGTGTTTGACTGCCTGAAAGAGAGATTGTTGTGCAGCTTAAAACTACTTCAGTTTGTCTGAACTGCTCGTGCGATATAATAACAGTTAATGGTGCATCTGGTTACATGTTCTGGAGCCATAAACACAGCAAATAAACTAATAATAATTCTGACAGAGCAGAGATGCTGTATTGTGTGATATACAGAAATGTCATTATTTCAGTTTGGTGTCAGTGGTGGGGATTATATACCTGCATCTGTA
Organism: Yasuhikotakia modesta; assembly: GCA_036877545.1. Classification (NCBI taxonomy): domain Eukaryota; kingdom Metazoa; phylum Chordata; class Actinopteri; order Cypriniformes; family Botiidae; genus Yasuhikotakia; species Yasuhikotakia modesta. The sequence continues at coordinate 15,133 of JBAJNP010007077.1, read as the reverse complement.
TCCATACTGGGTCATTACAGCTATATAAGAGTCATTACAGCTATATAAGAGTCATTACAGCTATATAAGAGTCATTACAGCTATATAAGAGTCATTACAGCTATATAAGAGTCAGTCATTACAGCAGTTCAGTGTAAGAATCTGTCAGAGTGGATCATAGCTTTTTATTTAACAAAGTGTGATTGTTGAAAATGATCTAGCAGATATATGAGCCCAGTCATGTGGTCTCTCATCTACTCTGTTCTGATCCGGCAGCGGGTGTCTCGGTTCAGTCTCAGGAGCTGATGGGAGACTGAGACAGTGCGGTCAGTGCCGGGCCTCCGAAACATTCCTCACATACTTCAGCGCTGGATATAATGTGAAGTCAGCAGCTTTCTGCAGAACAGCATTAGTTTGTCTTTCAGAATCAAAATCTTGTTTTTGTTTAATGCCAGTGCTGTCTTTGAGAGTTTGGTGTCAAGTCTTTTATGATTGCTGTTGTTTTAATAGGAAAAGTGTTGTTTAGTTCAGTTCTGTGCTGTTTGCTTGAGGTTCTGACACGTTTGATTAAAATAATGATGGTTGTTTGTTTAGTAGTCAGATGCCTGATGCTGCTGCTGTCGTGTGTGTTCTGTGAACACTGTACTGTTGTCTCTGGTGAGATCAGTGTGTGTTCTGGACCATTAAAAAGGTCTTCTGGCCAGCGCTGACCACACAAAACTCAGTGTTCACCAGAGCGTAATGGCTTGTGTCTGGAATATCAGAGTCACTCAGGAAGTTTCACTGCTGAAGCTGAAATGTGTTTCACTTTCTAACGTTGATCCCCAAAACTTTATTCATTAAACAGGATTGGCACAAGCAGAGCTGAGTGATTACAGTTTGCATTTACAGACCTTGCATTTGCAGTGATTACAGACTGCATTTATTATTACAAACGTGTGACATGTTTAGAGAATCATTGGTTTTTGTGCTTTAGTGACCAATGGCTCAAGCCATCACTGTTGTAATCCTGTTTGTTCTAAAGCGCTCTGATGACACAAGCATAACAATGCAGGAATGCAAATGATTAATAGTGAAGGATCATTTCTGAAATATCTTCCAGGTCTGATGCTCTGCTGCAAACATGTTCAGCAAGAAGAAAAAGCAGCGAATCCAGATCTCGGCTCCGTCTAACTTTGAGCATCGTGTTCACACTGATTTCGATGAGCAGGAGCAGAAGTTTGTGGGGCTTCCGCCTCAGTGGCAGAGTCTCATCGAGGACACGGCCAGGAGGCCCAAACCCTTCATAGATGCCACCGTCATCACCACTGTAGAGCCACGCAAGGTGAGGCTGGGTTTGGTTCTGCCTTGTGTTGGATCAGAACTGTTGTCATGCCTTTGTTGGCTGCTCTATTTATAACAGAGTGACACCAGCAAGTTACTGTGATGTCATTTTTAATAAGCAGAGCTTGTAATAAAAGGCTGTGATAACAAATAGCTGTGAGGTGATTATGTGGGGCTGAGAGTACCTCCTCTCTGAGAGCATCTGCTACATTCCTCAGTGTCACAGAAGAGATGTTTGTGTTTGTGATGCAGACTATCGTTCGGGGGCGTAAGATTGGTGATGATGGGCAACTGACGTGGCTGCTGGACGAGTTTGAGATGATGTCTGTAATCCGCTCAAACTCTCTGAGGCGGGACAGTCCACCAGCACCGCCCCGCAAAGACTCTGCCTCATCAGTACCACCCCGCAGAGACTCCGCCTCATCAGGAGGGGCTCAGGAAAATGGAGAATACCCCCACCAGCAATACAAACACCCTGATCGCTATGGAGACAGTAAAGAAAGGTGAGCAGTTTAAACCAAATGTGTGGTTTCCATGGGTAACAGTGATGACACAGAGGCTGTCTGTGCAGGGTCAGAGCGCGGCAGGAGCGGCCGCCCCGTTCATCTGAAGAGGATGGGCAACTTCATCACCCCCGCGGTCAGGAGCCCAGCAGACACAAAGAGCTGGACAGGTCGGGGGGGTCAGCCGTCCCCCCTCAACCAAGACCACGAGACAGAGTTCCACGGGAACGTCATGACCAGGTAGTCAGGAGAGAGGGGGCCAGTGATAAGAGACCCAAATCCAGCTACACCGGTCGAGACAGCAGCCCACAGTCGCCCCGTGAGAAGAGACCTCTCTCTGGGCCAGATATCCGCACCCCCACTCTGCCTGCTGCTGAGGGAGTGATAAACACATCACAGCAGACCGCCCGACCCTTCAACACGTACCCACCCTCTGAAAGTGACCCTGCGAGAGTCAGTCAGGTACACAAAACACACACATTTATAAAGTACAGGAGAGAGATGTTCAGTCTCTGGTCAAAAAAAAGTTCAGACATGCAAAAGTCATGAGAATTCTGTGGTGATTTATTGCTATATAAGTAAAATATCATGGGCAATATTAGTGTTCTCATAAACTGTGTGTGTTTTGTGTTTAAAGGATTTAAAAGAGGGCAAATCTCATGAGGCTCCCCATCATAATGGCCCCTCTGCTGGGGTGGTCCGGGGCAGTGGAGGTAAAACTGCCTCACAGGGGCAGCACAGAGCCGGGCCCCAGCATCACACTTCCCATCCGGCTTTAGGACCCGAGCCCCCTCAGGGCCAGCAGATGCCCCCTGCAGCGAAACCAGCCGGTCCGACCCAGTCTCCTCAGAGAGAGCCGCAGCGGGTCTCTCACGAGCAGTTCCGTGCCGCCCTGCAGATGGTGGTGGACCCCGGTGACCCACGCACTTACCTGGACCACTACATCAAGATCGGTGAGGGATCCACTGGTATCGTGTGTATCGCCACGGTGAAGACCACTGGCAAACTGGTGGCAGTGAAGAAGATGGACCTCAGAAAACAGCAGCGGCGGGAGTTGCTGTTCAATGAGGTGAGATCAGAATGACACAGTCCTACATTTCTGCTTGATGTTCCTCAGATGTTTCTCCTCAGTCTTCTAAAGAGAACTTAAATAGAAACTCTGGCTTTGTTTTGGTTTGAAGGTGGTGATCATGCGGGACTATCACCATGAGAACGTGGTGGAGATGTACAACAGTTACTTGGTGGGGGATGAACTCTGGGTTGTCATGGAGTTCCTGGAGGGCGGAGCTTTAACTGACATTGTCACACATACCAGGCAAGAGTTTCTCCAGATAAAATTAAAAAGCTTTAAATGTAATGCATGCACTGCTTGTTTTTAAAAGAAAGGAATGGAGACCAAGCTTAAGATGTTTTTGTACATCTTGAGTGCTTCAGCGTTTTAACAACATTGTCTGAGTCCTTACTTTGATTAGTGACTTAGACAGAAAGTCTTAGATAAACGACTTTAAAGAATTTAAACCCAGTTTCCAGTCTGATGTTAGACTTTAGATTCCTGTGTGTGTTTATACGAGTCACAGGAAGTGAAGGCCAGCATCTCATTGCAGCACCACTAGATAGCAGCAGATCATCACAGTGGCTGTGTTGTGTTTCAGGATGAATGAGGAACAGATCTCCAGCGTGTGTCTGTCTGTCCTGAAGGCTCTGTCAGTCCTTCACTCTCAGGGCGTCATTCACAGAGACATTAAAAGTGACTCTATTCTCCTGACTCATGACGGCAGGGTAAGTCCTCTCTCTCCTCAGACACTGTTAGATGAGTGTTGACACAAAGGTTTTTGTCCAACAAACCATCTTAACAGGAACATGAACTTCTACTAAAGCCAGGTGAAAAGGTCTTCTGCAGTATTGTTTTCTCTTCTTCTCTCTTCATTCACACAAATATGATCTCTTTTCCGGCCATGAGACTGGACACAGATCTGATGGTGAAAATACAGACAGCAGATTGTCAGATAAACTCGTGTATGTGGTTAAATAAGGCAGAAGTTCTTGTAGGATGCAGCTTCTTCTCGGCAACGTCAGACACACGTTTCAGTTCCTCTTGTCATGTTTCTGTCACAGCAACTCACAGCCAAACTTTCTCATGTACCTCAAACAAGTGTTGCAAAAGCTTTCACAGAAAATACAAACAGCTTCTCTGAAGATAAATGATGTCACTATTTTTGAAGAAAACAAGATATTTTTCACACACACTTGTGTAACTTGAAGTTTTAATACTTAGGCCTCCAACCAATATTAATTTCCATATTTATATATTATATGATTGAGCTCTAGTGATGATGTCCTGACTGACATTTACAAACTTTGTTAGTAAACTCTTGTGTCTTCTGTTGCAGGTGAAGCTGTCAGACTTTGGTTTTTGTGCCCAGGTGTCAAAGGAGGTTCAGCGCAGGAAGTCTCTTGTAGGAACACCTTACTGGATGGCCCCTGAGCTCATCTCAAGACTCCCCTACGGCCCAGAGGCAAGACCTTCAGCAGTTAATGGAGTGTCAGTAGTGACTTCACTGCGTGATGATAAAGTTGTGTGACTGCTGCCATTTCTGCAGGTGGATATTTGGTCACTTGGGATGATGGTGATTGAGATGGTGGACGGAGAGCCGCCGTACTTTAATGAACCTCCTCTGAAAGCCATGAAGATGATCCGAGACAACCTTCCACCTAAACTCAAAAACCTCCACAAGGTAATCAGTCTGTGTCCTCCTGGTTGTTGCATGAGAGCAAAAAGCAAATTAATGTTTAAACTGCTGTGGACTGACCTGTTACGTCATGTTAGCTGCGTTTCACTTGACAAACAGTTTTTCTGTGTTTGTAGGTCTCTCCACTTCTCAAGGGATTCTTGGACAAGATGCTTGTACGAGATCCTGGCCAGAGGGCCACCGCTCAGGAGCTTCTGAAACATCCCTTCCTGTCTAAAGCTGGTCCTCCCTCATGTATCGTTCCTCTCATGAGGCAGAACCGCATGAGATGAGGAGCAGAACTCAGCCCACGAGTAAAGAGGAAGTTCTGCTCTGTACATTTGTAACTAAGTGATTATTCAGGTCAGGATATTTTGGAGGGAAGACTAGAGATGCTGAGGACACTACATTGAAAGGGCTTTTTAAAACAGAGGTTTTCACCATTATTTGGTGCCATGATTCTGGACAGTGTTCTTCTGAAAGAATCATTTATTCTCTGGTTTCTTCTACAGAACACTACAACACATCTCTGTGGTTCCAAATGTGAACTAACCTGAACTTTGATTGGATCTGAGGAGTTTTGGAAAGTTCAGACATTTTGTAAATGAAACACATGGATTTTCTCCTTTAGCGTAAAGCAACAAATTTCATTGACTTTCCAAACAGTGAAACAACTACTGAATTTTTTACTGAAGTTTTTGTTACAATGCTAGGCAACGGTTAACACTGGAGGTGCTTTGTGTCAGATGGTTTTAACAGTTTTATATTGTGTTGCAGTGATGTTTTTAAGCACTACTGCGGCCCTGTATCGTCACACAAACACTTGCTCTAGAAAATACTACATTACACTCAAACCTCACAGAATGTTTAACTTCTTTAAAGCATCACTTTTTCTGAAGGATTCATGCAATGTTTCCTGTAAGAATGATGAGATTGTACAAAAGAATAGATGAACTTGTTGGCAATATGAGATCTGTAACAGTCATAATATCAGTTAGTACAGACATTCTAGTACACTACACCACAACATGATTGTGTATATTTGTTTTAGGCTGTTTGTGGCACTGACAGAAATGTAACCAGTAATTGAAGGGCATTTAAACATGATTCAGATTTGGCACTCAGTGTAAACACATGAATTTACACCAAATCATTGATGTGAATCGGGTCAATCCATGTTTATTAATGTGGAGATTAATTTCTAGATTGTGTAAATGTTTGAGTTATATAAGAGCAAGAGTTTAAGTTTGTAACAGTGAGTGTAATACTAGTTCTAGATGTGAAGTCATGAAATGTTGATAGTTATTGACAGACAGTTGTTAATATAAACGTTTAGGTTTTTTCCACCATTAATTTTACTTTGTATTGTGGACTGTTACAGTTTCAGGAGGGAGAACAAAACTAATGACAATCAGCTATAATACATGACATTTATAAATGAAATGGACCCTTTCCAGAATATTTAGGGTCATGAATGTTTCTGTGCAGGTGCAGGAATAGATTGTGTTTTAACTGCACAAACACACTGAAGTTGATCTGAGTTCACTGCTCCTGTTTGGCCTGTTTTTTTATCTTTTGGTTTTTATCTTTTAAAACCTGCAAATTTGAAAATGGTTTTTGCCTGTTTGCTTTACTCTTGTTTGTTTGGATGTTAATGCTGGACTGTGAACAAACAGCTGTGTATCTCATAAGACTCATTCTAGTTTATTTTGTGTCATGCTTTCAAATGTTCTTCATTTGGTGCTTCACATATCACTGCATTTGGGTAACGTTAGCAAATGCTGGCTTAAAGGTACAGTGTTTTAGTTTAATAGCTTTAATGTATTTTTCCTTTGAATCCATCTCAGATTACTGCTGCATTACAACTAATCTGATGCCCATGTTCTGCTGTTGACTGTAAGTTTTAATCCTAATAGGTTTCTAATTTCTAATCTTGCACTGTAAACATGAATTGAGTTGTGTCTTAAAGTCTGTAGGCAGGATTCGTGTCGGTGTGTTTTAAAGAATGATTTGTTGTGTGTGTGAATGGAGGAAGTGATGTCTGCTGTCCTTCTAACAGAGTGTTTAAATCTCTCTGTGACCGAGTTTCCTCCGGGTGTTTTGTGCTTTGTATTGTTGTTTATGATGGATAGTCAGTGTCTCTGTGAGATGTGAATGTGTTCTGTGGTTAAATGGACCTCACACTGATTTTCACATTTTCAAATACAGTTTTTAAACATCACTTTTGACTCTGTCTTCATGGTTTCTGTTAGAGGCGAGCAGAACTTATGTTTTATGGGGTAAGTTGTGTCAGTGTACAGATGGTGATTATTAGTTCATTCTAAGCATCTGTATAGAGCTGTATTATATATGATGCTGGTTTAAATTAAAGGTTAAAATATAAAGGTTGGCAGATCTCTGGTTTGGAGCTCGTGTATTTATTTATCGTGTTATGGCGTATTATTAATATTATTTTATTATTTTGTTTGTGTGACGTGAGCATTAAAATCTTCTACGCGATTCACTTGCGATCTGCAGGCGCGCTCTAAGCGTGAACGCGCATCCGAGCGACCAATCAGAGGCGCGCGTTGAGTCAGCTGCGCGTCACGTGACGGCGGAGAGCGTCCCGCGCGCACCGGGCGGCGGTAAATACCGCGTCGCCCCGCACGCGTCACAGACTGTCAGTACCGGTACCGGTACCGGTAGCAGGTGTTTTGATGTCTGCGCAGCGGTCACTTCTCTGCTCGTGTGCTGCACTAACTTACTGTTTTCTCACGATGGCCGCTCTGCCGGATCTGACCGCAGGTACGAAAGTCTTCATCTTCCTCTCCAGTTAACCGGCCACGCGCCAGTAACTGCATCTGAAACAGATTAAATTGTAGCTGTTTGACAAACACGTTTATTGTGATGTAAAGTGTAACTGGTCTCCGGTTAAAGGCAGGAATTGCTCCCACCCGCTGATGCCCGAGCGCGCAGGTTTCCGCTGCCACCCGTTTCCGTGTCGAGGTTTTACCCCCAGAAGCATCATCCACTTCTTCTGCGAGCCGGGATACGTCCTCCCCCCGCACCACTTTCAGGCTCGGTGCCGTCATGGACGGTGGCTGCCCGGCATGCCCGTCTGCTTACCACAGCCAGGTAAGAGAAGAGACAACATGACCCTTAACTGTGTCCTGATGGACTCTGATAGGAGACCCGAGTGCGAGTCTGGCTCAGGTTCTGGTTCTGTTCTGCTCTGTCTGTTTTGATGGGATTGTGTTTTTGAACGATGTGAAGCAGGAGATGAAGGACTCAGAGCAACATCTTGTTTAAATGACCTACATAAACCTAAACAACAACTTTCATTTTCTCACTTCCTTCTTTGTTCTAAAATGTGTCAGGAGAGGAAACCAACAGCTAGTGCAGGAAATGAGCAAAGCCACACTAACCAGCAGAAGATGTGAATAAAACTCACCCACTGACTCATTAAACTGGTTTTGACCTTAATTTGTCATTTGTGTTTTTGATCGACTCACTCAGAGCAACTCTGAGTGAGACAAGTGAGATATATAGGTATTAAGTATTAGGTATTAACTCGTAGGTATTAGGTATTAACTCGTAGGTATTAGGTATTAACTCATAGGTAACATGTTTTTTTTATCAGTACATTGGAGCCCAGTGCTGCGTGGATTTAGCCTGACTGATTCTTGAACAGACATTTTTAAATGACATGTTTTTTGTTAACAGAGGATCATGCAAAGGAGTGCGAGAGAAACTCTGTTCCCAGTGTGGTTACAACAGCCATTGCAGTGTCAGTTTTCTTCCTCACCACAACAGCCTGTCTGGTGGTTAAGTCCCGTCTGTGTTTCTGTTGGTCAGGGTAAGAGTTTCACCAGCTTCATGGTCCACAGTGATGATCTGTGCTGAGTTTTGACTAATGCTCTGTCTCTGCAGGAGGTCCTCTGACCAGCTGGATCTAGTGGTAGATGGCTCACCCGTTTCTCTGCCCACATACGAGGAGGCGGTCCACAGCGGCTGGGGTCAACGCCTTCTGCCCTCCCGTGGACCCGCACAGCTTCTGTTAGCACAGGACGCATCAGAACATAGTCCACTGACATCACTGATACGATCAGATCCAAACTGTTGCACCAGTACAGACAGTCAGATTACAGAGACTCCGCCCCCTCCCTATGAAGAGGTCCAATCCAGAGACAGCAGAAGTGGTGCTGGAAACTCACAAAGTGCCCTTTCTGTTGATAAAAGCAGCTGAAACTGGACTCTGAGCGGGTCACAGAAACTGGTTTCTATCGGAATGCAGGAAGTCTGATGTCCCTGAACTTCATCTGTAAACACACAGGAGACCTAATTTATTATAACAGTGAAACTGTTCGCACCTTCAGTCTCTTCAGTGTTTTACATTTGAAGGCGTTTTGAATGTGATTGTCTTTAACTTTCTGTTTAAAATGGATGAAATGATTTCAAGTGTAATCGTTCTGTTAGAACATAACTTCTGTTAAATGTTGCATTAATGTAAAGAACTGGGATATAGAGTTGAAGATACGGTCTAATTGTTTTTGTGTATTTGTTTTTATTTTATATGTAACTTTACATCATGCATATAATTCTGCACAAATGGTATATTATAATAATCTTAACATTTCAAAATTTTATAAATGAAGTATTTGCTATTAAAATTGTATTAAAATATTTTAAACTGATCTCAAGACTGTAAGTTTTTAGTTGTGAAGTTTGTAGACGTATATAGTCTAGATTTAAAACATTAAAAGTGTAAAATATTTTGCCCTGGTTTAGCTTTAAGGGCTCGTCTGCTGTAACAGTTTTAACTTGATAAGGTTTTCACACTAGTGGAGGCGGATTAAATGTTAGATTAGTTACTCATGACAAAATACTGCGAGTATCATTCTAAGTAGTTAACAGGAAGTTCTTTGAACAGAAACAGAGAACAAGACGGTCACACACTATTGACCTACATTTTTTATTAGTGATCATGCAAATGCAAAACTGGTTTCCTGACTCAACACTCAAAGATGGTTTAAACCCGTTTCAGACAGAACCAGGTGGTCTGACTGACATATGAACCACTTTCATCTGTTTCAGACGGACATCATTGAACAGGTCTTTCATGTTTGTGCAGAAACACAGATAAGCTGCTGAATCATGCAGTTTATGATACTGTGCTGCATCCCACACTGCAGTGCGTTTAGCTTCACCATTACCTGTGTTTAGAGCTGCTTGAGTGACAAGTGAACTTTAGGTCTGTGCTTCTCAAACTCTCACAACATTAAGCACCACCATAATGATTCAAAAACAACAACTTACATGAGCTTAACGTGATGAGAGCGTGTCTGAGAGCCTGCGACGTCTGGTTCAGGAGAGATCATTGGTACCACCTGTTCTCCTCTTTATATGAATGCAGTGATTCCTCTGCGCACCACCAGAGGGAGCCGCGCACCCCACCTCCTGTAGAGACCCAACAACAGCTCTGTGCATAATGTTCTGTTTCAATACTAACAAAACAGACACGACTCCTAAAACACAGGTAACTTTTTATTTATCTACCAGTCAATACATGGTGAAATTACACTGGAAATAAATGATGCAAAAATACACAGTAATATAGAGTCAGTGATTTAAGGTGTTATTCATGTAAAGGCACGTCTTCACACTGTTTGAATAAAGCCCCTGAATCATGCTGTACATTCCTACTGTACAATCTTACTGTACAATCTTACTGTTCAAACTACACTGTACAGGAATAAAGGGAATATAACTGATTCACTGTCAAGTGGGAAAACTAACCATTATCCCAAAATAATCTCTGCTGATTTAAAATAGACAATTTGTAATAAACAACACGACCAGATTATCTGTGATAAAACAACAACAGCAACTTTAAATTGATTTAAATATATGTAATTATAACAAAAAACAGAAAACAATATTTGCAGTTAAACAACAGACACACAAGTGTAGCTTCACAAGTCTGAACTGGAAAAATATATAAACGCTTTATGAAGGATATAACAGGATTTGTTGCGTTTAGCAGCTCTGGCCTGTCAGTGAATCATCCGTTCCAGCGAGAGCATCTACACGCCTCCATTATTCCCATAATTCAACACAGAACCGTCCCTTCATTCACAAAACTGCAGAGTTTTGTGTTTTATAGGGTTTCACATGAACCCTGGCTGACAGAATTTCTGCTCTGGACAAATTTAAACATGACGGCAAAATCTGAGAGGCTGTTTAGAGCATCAATCTTCTGTTTCCATGGAAACGTTGCCATCACCTTTATATATCAGAGTCTCTGGCCGCTGACAGCGCTGGGCTCAGATGTGAGACCTGCAGAAACCGTCTTCATCACAGGTGTGTGACTCAGAAATCTGCCCTCCATCAGAGCTAAAAACAAACAAACCATTAATACATGATTCCTTTAGTCCAACTAGACGCTAATTTAAAACATGTCAAACTGTAATGACTGTAAAAACTACAAAATACAGGATTWATCTCAGATACCTGCATCAGATRTCASAYTAMTSYCAGATAGGATTAATCTCAGCTCCTCACAGCAGCTCTGTCTCTGTCAGAAGGTGAGGACGCTTTTGAGGTGGTCCTTCAAACTCCTCTGAAACGTAACTCTTCTGCAAATCAAATGTAAAGAGATAATCAATAATCAACTGATCTTATACTGAGATCTTATTCTTCAACTATTAACATTCAGAGCTGGTCCACAAACATCTGCTCACCAGTAAGCTGTGGCTGAGCAGAATGTCTTCTATGGAGCTGATGTGTGTGTTCTCCCATCTGCAGGCCAGAGCAGGAACATCTTCCTCACCTTCTACACATCTGATGGGAACAGACATTCAATATTAAATATTGAAACGGTTCCAGCGATCAGGATTCAGAAAGACTCGCATCTCACCGTTTCCTGTTGTGGAGCGTTTCTGAAGATGTTTCAGAGCAGGTCAGCTGGAAGTCATCGTCCATGGAGATGTATGGAGCCAACATGTCCAGATCATGATCCTCCATGTTCTGCCACAGAATGAGAGTCATGTTTACTAACATCTGCTCAGTTCACCGCAGTCTCTCTCATTACTGTCTGTGGTACCGCAGCGTCAGTACCTCTGTCTGGCTGCTCACGCTTAAGTTCTCCTCAGGTTTGAGGATGAAGAACTTCTCCACCCCATCCACCTCCACAGGCAGCCCTTCAGCACGGCTCTAAAAACAGACCCCTGATGTCAGACGGACCCTCAATCTGACACAGTAAACAGTCAAATATTTGCAGACGTACTGTAGGTGCAGAACTGGGCGGCTTGTCAAATATTGGTGAGAGGAGTTTGCGGAGATCAGGTGTGCAGAAATCCTGAGGGCATTCTGGGATACGGCTGGGATTCAATGGAGGACAGAAGGATAACTCCACACAATCTGTCAAAAACATACAGCACATCTGTAAGTAACCCACAAACTTCGACAATGAACAGAAATGCTGACAGCACACACCTGCGCAGACTCCTGTGAGGGGAATAATAGTGTCTCCAGAGTGAGGAGCCAGCTGGAGTAACTCCTCAGGGTTCTCCTTCATCTGGAGGAAGAGTTCAGCAGTCCTGTCCTCCTCCACGCCTGAGTCCATTTCCTCCTTGAGTTTGGGTTTATCACAGGTCTGTTCTAATGAGAACACCACCTCTGGTTCCTCCACCCCACTGCCACAGAGAGAGAGAATGATCACACACTCATTTCAACTGAAAGCCATGAAAAGCGACCAGAACATGAGATGTGCTGAGGCACCTGAGGATGAAGTTGAGGCAAACCACAGCCTCAGGCTGAGAGCTTCTGCTGTTGTACAGAACGGTGGCTTGAGTCTCAGTCCACACGTAGCCTCCGTTCTTAGCCAGGAAGCGGTACTGACTGGTACACACCTGGCCCTTTGAGAACACTGTGTACAAATACAGATTTGGTTATTAGTCTGACACACTGTATTTGCATGTTCCACAGAGTTCAGATGGTCATTCTTTATTTTAAAACTGACCTTGACATTTTAAACATATCAGATAAATAATCTTTTCACAGGTTTGATAAAACAGTGACCTAAACTCACTCTTTAATGATGTCACAGAGTAAAATGAAGACTAGGGAACAAACTTACAGATGTGTAAACTCCTGGTCACATGATCAAAATCAAGCGCGTGGTAAAACTCATAGGCTGACCGGCCAATCAGATCCTCTGGTTGGTAACCAACAAGCTCAACAACACTGTGGGCACAGAAAGCTGACAGTCAACATTTGACTCTAGATATTATTTATCTGCACCTGTTCAGAATTAAATTTAGATTCATCACGGCTCTAAAACTGACATGAAACATCCTGAGATTCACTTAAAAAGCGTTCAGTGAGAGAGCGAACCGTCTGTAGTGATGGAAACAACATGCATGAACATCTGTTTCCAGTCACTCTTACCGTCCATCACACTGTGTGAAGGTCAGGTCCATGCTGTGGTGCGTGAGGAAGGTGCTGCTGTCCAGCGGGAACTCCACACTGGAGGGGTGAGGAATGGGCTCACAGAGCAGTGAGAGGAAGCTGCCCGCCTCACTGCTGAGGGTCTGAACGTGTCCAGTGCAGTACAGGACCTGAGAGAAACATAACAGCAGCTTTAATAAAAACATACATCATGGGTTAGATTCAGAGGTCAGCTCAAATCGTTACACACAAACTAGCATGTATGAAATGTGTGTGTTTTATACACACATACCTTCCAGGTGGCAGACTTGATATTCACCGTCCGTCCCGTGTGACTCAGAGTGCTTTTCATTCGCAGGAAAAAACTGCATTCTCTCATTTTCTCTGTTTCTCTTTGAAAGACCTGAGGAAGAACAAACTCATGAGTCAGTCACACTCGCGTGCAGTCAGGTGAAATCAGGCATATTTACCTGATCTACTGCTGAGAATATCTGTCAGCTCCTCCTGATCACACGGGTGAACAAACTCATACACACTCTGTCCCAGCAGCTCCAGCTGTAAGTCACACACAAGCTGCTGTTCAACACCAATGTAACGAACAACAGCAGGCCTGAGACTCTTACAAACGTAAGGATGGAAGACTTTATCTGTGTTAATACACATAAATCCTGCAGCAAAGCATCCTGACATTAGATTTGACAGCCATGAATGAACAACATTCTGAGTCTGACGGACTTAAACAGATTTAATTTCTATTTATAAATGCAATTGAGAGATCTTGAATCTAGGTCATGTGTGTGTGAGATCTCATGTCCTGTCACTCAAACAACCTCCAGTTCTGTCACAGTAAAATAACCCCTCATGAAATGATTCACTCAGGAGTGAAAACGCATTTAAACTACAAAACCTCATATAGACTGAAAGGCTGAAAGACAAAACAAGCAAATGACAAAGTAGCTCAGTCTGTAGGGGGCGCACTGACCTGTGTGATGCCGAGGTATTTGCTGACACTGTCTGAGAGGAAGACCATGTCTCCTTCCTCTGTCAGGACCAGAATAAATCCAGACAGTGCCTGCTGATAACAGCCATCCATGGGATCGTCTGTCCCCTCGTGTGTTTCTGTCAGTCCTGCCGGAAGTGCCACAGATCAGGATTTCAGTCAGAACACACACACACACATTTATATTTATCTTCTCCCACAAGGTTCTTTGGAGAAGACATGGAGTCCATTTACAAAACTACTGAAGAATGTCTTTAATTAAATTTGTAATGATTAACCTATTTCTAAATTGGTAACTAACCATCAGTTAAACATGACATCTTGTCTGAATGTTAGTTAATGTGTAAAAGTGAAGGTAAACACACTGGACTGGATGAGACGGTTCATTCTCAGGTAACTGAGCGTCACTCTCATGATGGCTGCTTTGAGGCAGACAATGGCTGAGCTCATAAAACACTTGTGTTTCCTGACTCCTCCTGCAGCGAGCCGCGTCCCGCGAGCGGACCTTCCTCTGCTCCGAACTGGACCTAAACAACACAAATACATAAGATAAAACAACACCAGACTGACAGAACATCGGTGAAGCTGTACAAACACAGAAACATGAATTATTACTTCATCACAAAACTCTGTATGACCCCCTGACAGATGAGAGACAAGCAAAGTGTTCAGTAGCTGTATGACCAGCACTGAGTCCCAACATTACAGTAACATCTGAGATACTTCAACACCAACCCTGAACTCTCATAAACGCTGTGTAAGAACAGAGAGGAAGAGAGAGGAAGACTGCCAATGCAGGTTATACACCCATAAACTAACTGTGACATCCAGCTCATTTCATGCACAGAACATCTGCAGTAATACTGTAATATTGTAATATGTGCATCTTACACGCGAGGCTGGACACGAAACGTGACGTCACTGCTCGACGTGTGCGCAGGAGGAGTCACGTGACCAGCGCCGCAGGAACGCCGTGTGCTGGTGACGTCAGACAGCGCGTCAGCGTGACGGATTAACTCTGACCCAACCTGACCCGTTCAAACAAACTCACCCGAACCGCACACGTGCTCGGTGCTGAGTGTGTGTGTTTGTGTGTGTGTTTAATGTGTGTGTGTGTGTGTTTGTGTGTGTGTTTAATGTGTGTGTGTGTGTGTGTGTGTGTTTAATGTGTG
>JBAJNP010007076.1:0-23621 GCA_036877545.1 Yasuhikotakia modesta | reverse complement strand
CAGGTTATTAAATGCAATCCCCGACGCATTGCTAGTGACATCTACATGAATATTGAAGTCTCCGACTATTAAAGCTTTATCCATTTTTACCATTAGATTACTTAGAAAGTCCACAAAATCATTTAAAAACGGATTATGGGGTCCTGGAGGTCTGTACACCGTAACTAGCGCAAAAGAGAGTGTTGGTTGTTGTCTTTCTGTCTGGTACAGTAATATTTAGCGTCATTGTTTCAAACGATGTAAATCTTTGGCTGATTATTTGTTTAACCTTTAAAAAGTAGTTGTAAATGTTTGCAAGACCGCCACCCCGGCCCACCGGACGGGGCTCTTGTTTATAGCTGTAGCCTGGTGGGGTGGATTCATTTAAGCCGATATATTTGTTTGGTTTTATCCAGGTTTCCGTCATACATAATATGTCGTAGCGGTTCTCTGAGACCATTTCATTTATAATAAGCGACTTTGTTGATAGGGATCTTATATTTAAAAGCCYGAATTTTAAGCGGTGCTTATTTTCTGTTGAGTTATTTCCTGTATTTATTTCAATAAGATTTTGTCTAGATATTGTTGCGTGATTGTTGTTATGCCATACTAATCGGGGAACAGACACAGTCTCTATAAGTTTAACCGTACATGCATTTGCAGAATTTATGTTTTCATAACAGCAGTGACTAAAATTATAAATTGAACTTGAATTTGGCAGTCAGATTGAGCGGATGGTCCTGGTGATATTGTCCGAGAGTATAGCGGCTCCGATTCGGCTGGGGTGCAGGCCATCAGGATGGTAGAGCCTCGGGCGCTCCCAAAAGAGATCAAAATTATTCATAAACAGTAGATTACGTTCATTGCACCAAGAAATTAACCACTGATTTAAAGAGAAGAGTCTACTGAACCTTTCGCTCCCTCCTTGATGGGTAGAAAGTGAACCTGATATGATTACCTTAGTTGAAGGCGATGAACTGTGCACTGTTTCAACCAATCGTATGAAATCTTTTTTAAGGATTTCTGACTGCCTCATCTTGATGTCATTCACTCCCGCATGCAGCACAACAGCACCGATGCCACCGCTGTCCTTTAGGATCGCTGGTACCTTTGCCGCAATGTCAAGAACACGTGCACCAGGAAAACAGTGAGTGCACACCTTACCTTTAGCAGATGTAGCGTGAACGTGGCGGACGATGGAATCTCCAATAATCACGGCAGCATGTTCCAATTCACGGAGAGGGGCGAAACGGTTGCGGGTAGTGATCCTGGAAGCCGATGGTGGTGCGGGTGGTGTAGAGATTGCTTGGGCCCTGGGATGCCGCAACTGGTTTGTCAGTGCCGGAGTGAAGTTCACGAGCGCTGACTGAGTGTTGGCTCTGCGCCTAGGGGTACATGGCGTAGGTGTTAATAGAGCACTGACTTCAAGCCGGGGACTTACCACACGGGATTTCTCCAGCATGGATCTCCGCTCTCGCATTAGGGCCTGTTTCTCGAGAAGATCGTTTATGAGCTTTTGCAGTTTCTCGAGTTCCAGCCGCACCATGTCCAGCTCCACAGAATCCTCACCTGCACTCAAAGGTAGAGAGACATCTGAAATGTTTGCCATATTGTGTGCTTGTTTATATTTGCGTTTATAATGGAGTTTTTAGCTGTGTTGAAGTTTGAGTAAACTTATACGAATGATATTTAAACAGTTATTAGAAGTATTAGAGAGAAAGTTTTCACAAATTTGGAGGGTTTTCCGATTATTAGACGGAGTTGTTTGTTCTCGTTTTGACCACGCTGCGGTAACAAGCCGGAAGCTGGAAGTTTTTGTTTGCCAACAGGATACAGGTACATACAGGTACATCTGGTGGACTGGGAAGGCTACGGGCCAGAGGAGTGCTCCTGGGTTCCTGCCAAGGACATCCTGGACCCAAGCTTGATCCAAGAGTTTAGCTCCAAAAGGCCAGGGTGTTCTGGTAGGAACGTCAGGAGCCGTTCCTAGAAGAGGGGGTCCTGTCAGCTCCCTTTCCTGCAGTTCTTCTCGTGTCACAAAACATACGAAGCATGTTATAAGTCAATCCTGAAACAGTCATTAGAGGTGGTGCCATCAGCTTAAGAGCCATCAGTTTTACAAGTGATATTTGGGCGTGCTGCGTTATCTTAATTTTTTAACAATAAGCCTGTCTGCTCACTGGGTGGACAAAGATTTTCCAGCGACAACAACTACTACTGCACTGTCAAAAATTAGGGGATCTCATACGGCTGCCAACTAAGCAGCAACGTTTGACACCATGTTGCAGTGGTGGGATTTGGACAAAAACAGGGTTCATGTAGTTCTTCGAGATAATGCAAGAAATATAAGCAAATCACTTGACGAGGCAAACTTGAAAATCATGTGACATTATAAACATTCAACTCTCGCTTATTATAGAGCGAGCATCTTAAAGATATCCAGGCACAGTTGGGTCAGCCCAATAAAAGAATGCACCAGATGTTCAAACCAGATGGAACAGCACATATTATATGCTGCAGTCACTGGTGGAACAGATCTTTGGGGGCATACAGAGCAGAGGAAAGGACAGACACAGATTGTGGTGTGGCCACTGCAAAAACTACATTGATGGAGGCTGTACAAAGAAGGTTCAGCAGCATTCAGCAGCAACTATATACTTTGGCCACCATTATTGATCCCAGGTGTTTATACAGCTGTTTCCATAAAGTCACAATGATAATAATAATTATTATTAAAGTATTTCAGCTACTACTAAGTATAATAATATTAACATAGACAATATAATTACTGCCAATAAAATAATATTAATATTGTTAAAATTTTATAAATGCAAATATATAGCTATAGGTTAGTGTTTTGAGCTATATTCGAAACAGTTTCATGTGACTAACCACATGTCCAGCTAAGAAGAAACCAATTAACATGTGACAAGGCAGAGATGCTTCTCTTTGTAAAAAAAACCCTTGCCATTAATGCTCAAGTAATAGCATTTTACTAATATATACAGTTGTGTTCAAAATTATTCAACCCCCACTGAAATTGAGTGTTTTGGCCAGTTTGACATTGATTTTGATAATTTCAGTAATCTTGTTTACAATTAAATCAAAGAGGCACTTGTAAGTCAGACAAATATAACATAACTTTTATAATGAAATAACCACAAATGTCTTTTCTGTGCTTACATCATTATCAGTTTTATTCAACCCCCAAGTGACATTCAATCTTAGTACAACATCTTTTTCCAGTTATAACAGCTTTTAAACATGAAGAATAGCTTGACACAAGTGTCTTGCGGCGATCTACGGGTATTTTCGCCCATTCTTCATGGGCAAAAGCCTCCAGTTCAGTCACATTCTTAGGCTTGCACGCTGCAACTGCTTTCTTTAAGTCCCACCAGAGGTTCTCAATCGGATTTAAGTCTGGTGACTGCGATGGCCACTCCAATGTTCCAGCCTTTAATCTGCAACCATGCTCTAGTGGACTTGGCGGTATGCTTGGGATCATTGTCCTGTTGAAAGGTCCAACGTCTCCCAAGCCTCAGGTTTGTGATGGACTGCATCACATTTTCATCCAATATCTCCTGGTACTGAAGAGAATTCATGGTACCTTGCACACGCTGTCTGAGCTAAAACTTCAGTACCCGCATCTGACAAATCTTTTTTCAGTTCCTCAGCAGTCACACAGGGACTTTTCATGTAGCACACAGCAGTCGAAGTCAGCAACTTCTTTCTGCCACGACCAGGTAGCGTTTCAACAGTGCCCTTTGCCTTGAATTTGCGAATGATGCTTCCTATGGTGTCTCTTGGTATATTTAACATCTTTGCAATGTTCTTATAGCCATTGCCCTTCCTGTGAAGAGAAATCACCTCTTCTCTTGTCTTCCTGGACCATTCTCTTGACTTCACCATGTTTGTAAACACACCAGTAAATGTCTAGAAGGATCTGAGTATCACAGTCATTTTAAATCTGCCTAATTGGTGCTTATTATGCTTGATTGGTGCTCGTTGACATCCACAGGTGTTTTCAATACCTGATCGAAAACACTTGAATTAACCTGTGTTCTTAAGAGTGGTAGTCTTTAAGGGGTTGAATAATTGTGTCAATGAAGAAAAAAAAAAACATTAAATACTGTATTACAAAAATAATTGATGTCATTTTAGGTGCATTTGGTTCTTTAAAGTGTCCTTGTAAGATTTCATTCTGAACACAATTACAAATGTACACTAAATTCCCTAAAACCCTTTACAGCATTGGGGGTTGAATAATTTTGAACACAACTGTAAGATATAAGGAGAAATAAAGCAATTTTTAGCATGAAGCATTGTGTCACGTTCCCCTGTATCGATTATATTGTGTATTACCAGGACTGCCTTTTGGATTACTGATTGTTTGCTGCCTGCCATTGTTACCTTTGCCTGTTGACAATTCTGGATTACCTTCATTTTTTCGTTTTCGTTTGCCTGGTTTTGACCGTTGCCTGTTTGACGTACATACATTGCTCTGGGAAATAGATGTGGAAATGTATCTCAGGCTTGTGTCATACATCAGCCAGCTCTGTTGTAATCCAGTAATAAATTTGAAGCAAGAAACTCTTCTGTTATTATCATTTCACTTATTATCTTGTACATCTTCCCTATTTCCTCTCTTCCTTCTAAGGTCACATCTCAAAGGATGCAGGGAATGCTATTGCTGGTCTTTGCCAAGTACTTTCACCTGCCATTCCTGAGAGGTATGCAGACACAGACCACTCGTACTGGGCTTGGAGGCATCTGGGTATGATATATATTTTTTTTCCTTAGATGATATGTTGGGAACATGTATGTTAGGAAATGTATCCTTATGTGTAGATATTGTGATTCATTTTGAATGAATCTAATGAATCAAAAATAATTGCATCATCAATATAAGATAACTACGACAGTAGTGCCATGTTAAAAAAATAAAAACAATTTGAAATTGTTCACTGTGGTAATAAAGTGATGAAAATTGTTCTCACTTGGAAAACCTTATTTTTACATAAAAGGCAGATGAAAATGTGTGAGTAAAATTGGGATTTATGGATAGATCGGAAGTTGGTGTTCATTACTTAGCCTTCCTGTTAGCTCAACTGGTAGAGCATTGCGTTAACACCGCAAAGGTTGTGGGTTTGATTCCAGGGGAAGGTTCCCTTTAGTCACCCTGTAGTTTTGCTTTAGGGTCATTGCTTCCAGAGACTGACACACTTGTTGTGTTCAGATTTCCTTGGTTCTCATTATGCACAGATATTATTTATAGAAGGGTCGTGCCTTTAATGTGAGAGCATACCTATTAAAACATTGCAGACTGCAAACATTACGAAGGCAGAAATCCACAGCGGCTGATTCATAGTACCTTAAGAAGGACCAAGTCAGGACGCTGTGGTGAATTACTGGGAGATAATCCTCCTAATATACTCCCTTCATGGACATCTCAGCCAAATTCAGTCACTTGATACATGATACACTTTGAAATTGTGAGGTACAAGTTAAGAAATGTCACCAGTAACAGTATAAGAATTATCCAAATGGACCATCCAATAAATGAAAATTAAGTTATCTTACTTGCATGAGGGATTTTGCGAATTACGAGCTAACTTGTAGAATGTGTATTGTAATGTCAACACAAGGATGATGCAATAGTGATTCCATCCATTGTCCCAATTGGTATTTCTTGACAAACAGCAGGAGCACTTTCTTCTGCTTGCCCCTTATTGGGCAACAACGCCTGTTTTTCAGAATTAACACTATTGACAGTAGTTTCCCTGCACATTGCCCTTTGGCAGGGCAATTATCTTTGTTTTGTTGTCCTTCTTGCAAAAGAGGTTGGAGACATGGCTGTCTCTCTCTGTTCTTAATTGTTTGTTTGCTTGATTGTATTGTCTCAATGGCATGTCTCAAGACAACAATACAACCTGATTAGTTGGTTTCTGAACTAGAAGGTCACCACGGAGTCCTCCTAGACTGCACCTTATTCCCTTTTGGTACCTTTCTGTGTCCCTCATGAGAGTATAAATAGCAATATTTAAGCTCCTGGGAGAAGCTTAGTGCTCTGATGCTTAAGATGGCTTCTTGTGATGATCTATCTTGTGATGATCTATTGTGATGATCTATTGCACTATTGCATCATCCTTGTAGTGGGTTAAGCTACACTCAATGTATTTGCAAGATTCTAAAATCGTCTCATACAATCATCAACACTTTTAGTAGATCAAATGCTGTTGTTAAAAACTGCAGCTTCTTCCACGGTGCGTGAGTTAATATTACAACCTTATGTATGGGGAACACATGTTTTGAGATCTATTAGTATGTGCGCGCAATGTAAATAGTCCCACGCCACGCACATACATGAGGATGCTTTCCGCCTCCTGTCTCTCTGCACACCCCATTTGTGACAGAAACGAACATGTTTTTGGCCATGCTACCATTGTCAGAGGAAGATCAAAGTATTGACAGTTACAGTAGTCTAAATATGAGGTTATGAAGGCGTGGACTTTTTCCAGGTCATTGTATGACAGAACAGATTTGAGTTTGGAAATTATTCTTAATTGATAAAAACCTTTTTATAACAGATGAAATTTGTTTGTCCAGATTAAGATGGTAATCTAAAATAACACAGAATAAATTATGTGTATGGGATTTAACATGGGTGCAAGGGTGACCAAAATTGGTAGGGATAGAAGTCGTGTTGTGAGTTGTAAGCTAAAGACAATAACTTCAGTATTGTTATCATTTAACTAAAGGAAGTTGTTTGCCATCCAGATTTTAATTTCTTCCAAATAGTCAAAAAGAGGCTGCATGGAGTTGCCAGATGTACAGATGAAGGATGTACAGATGGTAATCATCAGCTTAGAAATGCAATGAAATATTGAATTTTTTGATGGTGTTACATAGGTTGAAAAGTACTGGACCCATAATTGAATCCTGGGGGAGACCATAAGACACAGATTGCAGGAGATAAAGAGTACTGGGCTATGGATACTGAAACAGTTCTTTGGTGGAGGTAGGAGTGAGACCACTTTAGGGCTGTTTCCTTAATGCCAACCCACTGTTTAAGATACTCACACAGTAGTAGTATACCATGGTCTACAGTATCAAATGCAGCAGTGAGGTCCAACAGGCCTAAAAAATTTCCAAAAGGTGGAAATAAAATAAAATAAATTAAAGTGAAACCATGCCGGTAGCAAGGCAGGAGTTAAGTATATATTGAAGGTTGGGACCAATAGCATTAAAAACATCTTTGATATTCTGAGAGGGGATAGGATTGTGTGGGGCTGTTGATGTTAAAACAGCATGTCCAGATCTTGCTGGGTGAAAAAGTCTAAAAGTTTAAGATGAAGGTCTTGTTTGACACAGACCTGCAGGTCAATAGCGTCAGCTTAGCTGCAAAGTAATCCCAGGGCTGTGAAAGTTGAGAGCACTGCAATGGGCAAATGTTTAGGAATTTTACCCAATTAGGCATCATTGATCTTCATCATACTTCCTACTGTATCCTGTATTCCTGCTGTTGTGGTGGTTTATGCTCAAAATCTGGAGTCCCTAATCCTGCTGATCTTTGATACGTTTTATAAGAGTGATAAACTAAATAGTTTCCCATTAGGAGTTCCCCAAATAATTGAGTGAATTTGTTTTGAAAAGGTATATCTTTGGTGGAATGCTTTATTTTTAAACAAACCTCAAAATTGTGTTCATATATTACAAAAACTGTACATAAAGCCTGTTTCAAATGGTTCCTTAAACCTTTCTGTCATACAGTGAAGGGTAATTCAAAGTGGAGCAAAGCTGATGTACCAATTTTTTTTAGTTTATAGGAAACAAAACACCCTGTAGAAAGCCAGTTTCTTTCTGACACTTATCTTATTTTGTTTATTTGCAGGGAAACAAAGGAGGAATTAGCGCTCACATGACTGTCTTTGGTCATTCTATTTGTTTCTTAAACTGTCACCTGCCTGCACACATGGAGAATTCAGAGCAGCGAATGGAGGACTTTGAAAGCATCCTGCAGCAGCAACAGTTTGAAGGCCAAGCTGCAGTGGGAGTCTTGGATCATGAGTAAGGCACACACACTTAGGGTATAACCCAGGCCAGGTTCAAGTGATAAATCACTGAGGATGCTTCTGAAAATAGTTAAAGTGTTTATTTGTTAGTATTAATTGTGAGAGGGGTAAGGATGCTGGTTATATTTGTAACCAATCAAGACAGTTTTATGGCCTATAGTATACATACAGATAACATACAAATGTGTATAATATCTTAACATATTGTGTTAACATACGATATTCAGCAAAATAACTGTGTTTGTATGCTAAGTGCTTTACGCCATGGAATAAAATGAAGAAAGAAAGAAAGAAAGAAAGAAAAAAGAAAGGCACTGTTCACTTGCTATAAATGCAAGCTTCTGGAAGGCACCAAAGGGTTTAAGTAACTTGGTGTAGGCTACCATCAATGCCTTGAACTTGATTCTGGTAGCCAATGGTAGCCAGTGCAGTCTGATGAGTGACATGCTGTTTTTGGCTCAGACTACCCTCACTGCTGCATTCTGAATAATTTGCAATTGGTTTGTTGGTGCTTGCTGGTAGGCTCGCCAGAAGAGCATTGCAGTAGTCCAAAAGTACCTTCTACCATACTACAGCCGCTATTACTTCAAACCTTTTGTCCTCCTCATGACCAGAAAAGAGCATGACCAGGAGAAGCTAAACCATATGTGTCCAGTGCCCTGTGGAGAAAAACTGACCAACTTTCCGCTACCAAGCGAAAGGGAAGAATTAACCCTGGTTCACTGAAAACGAGACGCTGCATCTCCTGCCATACCTCAGTTCTACCTACCTGCATTCACCTCACTGACATCCACTTCAGTACTGTACTACATTATAAAACAGTACACGATAATAACATATTGCATACAAATAATAATTTTCATCCTAATAAACTGATGCCAAGCTTTCGGAACAATACAAGCCATCCCTACCCCTGGGAGGGTTTAGCTGAAGGTGATCCTTCATCCATGTCCTTCATCCATGTAGAAATTTCTGTTAGACAGGCTGCAATGCAAGCAGCTACTATAGTATCGTCTAGTGGGAACAAGCAGTAGAGTTGTGTGTTGTCTGCATAGCAGTGGTATGAGAATCCGTGTTTATGGATGAGAGTCCCTAGTGATGACATATAGATTGTAAAGAGAAGTGGTCCAAGAACTAAGCCCTGAGGAACCCCCGGTGGTGAGATTTTGAGGTTTTCAAACCTTGCCCTTCAAGGACACCCTGAAGGATCTATCTGAGACATCCTTCAAGGTGAGAGATCCTTCAGGGCTTTTTTTTGCTAATACAATAAAAAAAACAAAAAATGTCAATGGAGTCAGTAGTCATAGCGTTTGTAAAATAAGTCATCATTAAATGAAAAAAGAATGTAAAAAGACATGTTATTTACTTAACTATAAACAACCTTAACATATACAGTAAAAAATGTTATATAATATTTATTCATTTGGCAGACGCTTTTATGTGAAATCAAGGTATACATTTTTATCAGTACTTGTGTTCCCTTGGTAGTGCAATGCTCTACCAATTGAGCTATAGGTACACTTTACAGGAATATATTTAACAAGACATTTAATATAATTATAATGTAAAAGAAATTTTTTTAAAAATTACATCCGGGTGGAAGTCACAGGGATAGAAGATATGACATTAACTACCATAAACATGTGACGATGAGTCATTTAATGAGGCATTTCGATAAAACAGTAAACATAAAACAGTAATCCAGGAAATGTCAACCGGGGCAAAAGAACAGTTCACAAAGAGGGGTTTAAATAGGGTCAATAACTAGGTGCAGATGACCACAGTAATCAGTCCCAGGAATGTGGCCCTATTGGAAATGTAGCCCAGAATTAACTTAGTATTTGTGAGAAGGTTCCCTCTGGTGGTTCAGAGGAGGCATTGCAGGAGGCTCCTCTGTACCAGAACCCACAAGAACAAAGTTCTTTGTAAGAGTGGGGTCTCCTTCATTGAACCACGACCTTTCTTCCAGACTGTACCCTTGCCAATCCTGAAAATAATAGCTTTCTGAAATAATAGGTTTTGATAATAGACTGTAGTGCATATAAAGATGAATTATTTATAGAAAACGGAATGCGGTCTGGTCCGAAAACAGTTTATATAGGGGGCTTCTCATGCAAACTTGTCAACTCAAGGTATTTGAGGCCCATTTACAATACCGTGAGAGTTACTTGCACCTTAAATAACATGAGACTAACTTGCATACACAAAACAGGAGGCTGGTGGGACACATAATAAATGTAAAATTTATTTACTATACAATGATAAATTGTTTAGAACAGGATTCATTTATTCTAGGATTAAATAAAGCTCCCTATCCCCCACAATTTCTCTCTGTAGGTGTCAAACAATGTGACAAGAAGGCACAAGGATAAAGCTTGTTGTCTGCTCCTTGTTGTGAGAGAATGGCTCCTACCCCCATGCACCTGCCTCAACCACAAAGGATCAGAACCACAAAGGAATTTTCAGGATTTGTAATAGTTAGAATAGTTAGAATAGGAGAAGAGGTGAAGCAAACTTCAGTTCTTGGAAAGCATCATATGCCTCAGAATTCCACTAGCATTTTCTCCTTTGGTGAGGGCTGTGAGGGAAGCAGCTACTGCACTAAAGTTTTGCACAAACTTGCAATAGAAATTCACAAATCCCCCCAAAAAATGGACCTCTTTTACACTGTTGGTTTAGGCCAATTAATTACTGCCAGGGTTTTTTAGGGTCCATCTTTGTTGCCTGGGGAAATGATAAATACTGGGTACTGCACCTCAGACACAGTGGACCAGTCAATTTGTGGATTGTGCTGATGAAGCCAGGCATGGCCTAGAACCTCTGTAAAAGCTGTTGACTGGAATATTTGGAAGGATATCTCCTTTTGCAATTGCTAAATAGAAAGGCATAGGAAGGGTGTCAACCAGAGATCGGAACAATTCCAATCAATGTCATTGAGCACGTCCTGCAGCGCAGCCTCTGATTTGGTGGACCAGCATTTCATCTTCCACATCTCAAAAGCTTCCTGTATGATCTTTAGTTTATATTCTGGTTTGAAGAAAATTGCGGTGTGATCCAATTTTCCAAAAGCCAGTAGCAAGTTTGTTTTGTAACCATTTTTGAATAGTGTGTAGCAGTGATCCAATGTATTTCTCGAAGCAGGGCTGAAGCAGACTCCAGGATTCAGAGATTGAAGGCGAGGATGAGGGATCCTTCAGCCATGGCGCCGTTTAACTTTTTTTGGAGTCTCTGGAAACCAGTGTTGGCTCACCCTCAGTGCTTGTGCAGTGGGCATTGTTTCCCTCATCAACGTTGTCCACAGCAAGCTCTAATGCAGACACATGCACTCGATCTAACCTCGCCGGCTCGACCTCTGAGACTATCCTCAGCTCTGTTGCACTTCCCCACGATAGCTTGCCAATCACCTGGGGCTCGACTCTCCATCAGTGGTGGGATTGGGCGATCAGTGTTTTGGACAGGCAGATGATGTTACAGTCCCGTTGGAACCGTATTCTGGCTCTGAGATCAACCATATTGTTCTCTAGTGACTGTATGTTGGTGGGCAGAATACTAGGTAGAGGTGGAATGTATTCTCTAGTCCTCAGTCTGTTGCGAACCCCAGCTCGTTTTCCCTGGTGTTTCTTATGCCATTGCCGTGGAGGAGCTTCCTCACGGCCATTTTTCTCACCTGCCAAGCGAAGAATCTCAGGTGACCATGTTGGTAACATCAACAATCAACAGGTAAAATGTAGATAAAGAGGTTAGCAAGCTTCAAATGTTTAAAAATGTTCTGCTGTCATATATTACCAATGCAGATTTAAAGGTGAGAGTAGTTGTAAGTAAGAAAATAAATAAAAACACAGTCTGAGTGGAGCGTCTAGGATGGCGTCCAAATACAGCAGTGCTATTGTGAGAGATTAAACTGCATCTGGTCCTCACTGATTCTCCTCTGGCATGTTAAAGCTACTGGCATTATCTTTTGGTTAAATAGAAAGCTTATAATTTAGTAATAATTTACAAATTTATATGGATATAGACTTTGGTCCTATGGAAAATGTAAGACAAGGAGGAATGTTTTAAGAGAGAGCATGACATTACAGAGGTTATGTCATTACTTATTTGCAGACTGCTAATCCATCTGATGTACGTTTACATAGAAAACAATCATCAACCAAGCAGATAAGCAAACAGAGTTGAAAATACATGCAAAGAAGTGAGCAAACTATGGGCAAATCTGGGGACTAGATCAGTCTAACTTTGGTGCTGTCCCACATAATTTCCCTTGCATATCTATTATCTGCTATGTATAAGGACTCGATCCTTCTGACTGAAGAAGGGAGATCCATTCTAATGGATTAATGCAGCCTAACAATCCTTTAATATATTTAAGCCATAAAACCTAGTCTACTGTGCAGGTAGGGCCAAAATGGGCCTTTAATCTAGATTTAAACTGACAGAGTGTGCCTGACTTTCGGACAGTGCTGGGAAAGACTGTTCCAGAGTTTGGGTGCTGTAGCATCTGAGACAGATCAGACAAACAACCACTGGTTATATTTTACTAAAAGGTTTAAGGTTAAGATTTGGTTACTCTGTTACTCTATTTACTCTATCAAGATCACATGTGTCTGTTTAGTATCTATGAGCATTTTTCATATCCTGAACATTAGTGCCCATAAAATTTGCATAACTTTGGTTGTATTCTTGTAAGATGTTTCACCCCTAATATCTGAATAAATTCCATATGCAAAACAGCATGTTGGAAGACAAAGGAGGTTAATAACCTCTGACTGGATCCTACAGCTCTTCAGGGCGTGACATTCATACAGTTTAAAGACCAGTGTCCAAGAACACAGGCTCGCACTCTCTCTACTTCTTGCTCTACACCCCTCTCTACACCTCACGCTCTACTCTTCCTGGCACTTTCCTCAGGCCAAGAACAAGAGAAAAATGCTGAGTTAGAAGAAGTTCTCACCCCATTCTTAATCTAGTGCCAGGCTGCGGCCTAGTGTTTCCATTCATCAAAGACCTCTGCATCAAACTGGTTCTCTTCCTCATCTATACAACATCCATCTTAGATCATCTGGAGCCTCAACTAACTGCATCAGGACACTTTCTTTCATGCAAGTATCACACTTGGTTTTAGTAATTGACGCTTTAACTACCAGTAGCCCTTTTACTGAGTTGAGCTGAAATTAAGAAACTGATGGTTCATTCAGATCTTCTGTCTTTCCAATAACCTTCTACTTTAATCTATATTCTGCCTTAACCTTTTTTAGAAACTGTATGTGTATTGTGTGTATGTTAGTAGTATGTGTTTAGTGTAGTTAATAAAGTCTTGTTTGTATTACACATGATGTTGTGGTTGTTCATACTCATAATCTGGAGCCCCTAAACCTGCTGATTTTTGCTACATGCTCTGCATGCAGAGATGTATAGTAACGAAGTAGAACTACTTCACTACTGTACTTAAGTACTAAAAGGCTGTATCTGTACTCTACTGGAGTATTCTTTTTTTCTCCTACTTCCACTTTTACTTCAGTACATATTTTCGATCAGTTTAATACTTTTACTCTGATACATTTTTTATGTGCTGCATCGTTATTTGTTACAATGATAAAAATGTTATGAATCATTCCAAACCCACATTATCACTGCCAGAGCAGTAGATGGCACTGTCACAGGTTTGATGAAGCCGGCTCAATATTAAGCTCCGGGTTTTAAGGTGCTCTTGTGTATTACTGTCCTTGTACTGCTGCTACAGCCAAAGGAATTGTAAGTGTCCTTTAGGCTAAACATTTTAAATAATATTAACAATATGATGTTCAAACTTTTGACTACTTTCTTTAATAAATACATAACACAATACTTGTACTTTTACTTTCAGTACTTGAGTAGTAAATTCTGAAGTAAACTACTTGCAATACTTAAGTACAAAAAATGTTGAATACTTTAGTACTTCCACTTAAGTATGGTTCTACTCAAGTCACTTTTTACATCTCTGTCTGTATGAGATTTCCCAAAATAATTGATTGACCATAATCAATTATTAATATTCCTTGTTTGGAATAACATTTGTTTCCCTTACAAAGGGAATGGTGGAGAATATTACTATCACATTAATTTTGAGTGAACTAGTTTTTGAATAATTAAACAAACCTCAATATTGATAATCTACATTCGCTACAGTGCCAAATAGGAAAAAGATCTACCACCCACACTTGATTTTTAAAAGTTCTAAGTATTGTTAACAGACCTTAATTTTAAGATTGCAGTAAACATAAAGGGCTATAATAAGAGAGGAGGTTGCTAAGCCATTGAGGAGCTAATCAGAGCTTTATAGGTAATTAGTAGCATCTTAAATTTATAGCAATGCCTAATAGGCAGTCAATGCAATGTGGTAATTCCTTTTAATTTTTGTTCACTCCACCAGCAGCATTTTGGACCACCTGGAGTATTTGGACCTGCAGGATAACTACCCAGTCACAAATCCATGAATTAACTGTCAATGTTTGACATAGAATGCATGTCATAATTTTAATACATTTTTAATTTTACAAACTGGCTTTCAAATGACAGTTTGCTACTAAACAAGACACCCAGATTCCTAACCAATGATAAGGGTTTATAGAGAATTTAACAAAAGTGATACAGTGTTTTAGATATTAAACTATGTAGAATTATATGTTATATGTTTCCACATATGGTTATATGTTATATGTAGTTATATATGGAAAGGTTTGGTCCAATGAGCATAACTCATGAACTCCCTTTCAGGAACTTGAGCTGCGTCCAAAACGCTATGGGAATGCCTTTAGCGCAATTACACTCTGAATTTCATGTGTGAAATCAGTCCAATAGGGGGGCAATAAGTCACAGATGTGATAACGTCATAACCAGGAAGCATAAAGGCGCATGCGTGGAGCAAACAGCTTTTGTCATTCAGCGAAGCGCTCTGTGTGAATTGTTTGTCAGATTTTTTATGTAGAGTTAAGAATTAAAAGTTGCTTTTAAAACAGAGTTAAAACTCCTTGCGGAGCTGGAGGAAGGAGACCCACCTTGCGATCTCCTTCCCCTGGGGAGATGGGTACTCTTCTGCCTCCCACCTTCTGAGGAAGTGTGCATAGAAAGCGTTCAGGAGTTCTCTATGTATGAGCATGAGAAATTCCTTACTCACTTCTGGTCTCTCAACTGAGGTTGTTGAGACCATTTTACAATCCAGAGCTCCCTCTACGAGGAAACTGTGTGTCTTTGAAGTGGAAGTTTTTTACTTCCTGATGCAGGAAGTTAACTGCCCATCTGGTACCGTGCTGGAGTTCTTGCAGGCACGCCTCTTTGCAGGATTGGCTCACTCTACCTTAAGGGGCTTTGTGGGGGCACTATCGGCCTACCACAGTTCTATCAGTGGCTATTCAGTGTGCAGGAACTCCTTTGTTACATCTTTTCCTCACATGATTCAGAATGTAGTTACACTGAAGAAGTCCCTATGGCATTTCAACGCAGCGTCTCGTTCTCTTCAGGGAACCAGGGTTACATACATAATCTGAGACGTTTTGTCTGTGATTAAACCATACTTTAACAATTAATTAAAAACTATATAATGTAACTAATGAACACATGTTTGCAGGGTGGTTTTCTGGTTTGGAGATCTGAACTTTCGAATTGAAGACTTGGATATGCAAGCTGTGAAAGAATCTATTGGGAATAACAAACTCTCCATATTATGGGAAAAGGACCAGGTAAGATACAGTCAGTCATTATAAACAAAAATTATTTTTTCTAGTGCCATCTTTAATATGAATGATTGATTTAAAAAAATATTTTAGTAACATAAATAGTAATGACAGACAAAATATTAAATGTTTAAAATTGATGAATAGGGAGGTTAAAATGACAATTTGCACTGGAGTTTGGGGCCATTTTAGCCAAAGACATTTTAGAGGTATTGTAATGCTCTTTTTTATTTTAATTTTTAAATAACTTTTCTTTCGGGAGCTACATTTAATGTCCTATGTTGTCCTAAAGATATGGGGATCTAAATGTGCCTCTACAGAAAAATGTGCCTCTACAAAAATCAAATGCGGGTCATCTGGACATCCAACTACTCAATATCTCTCTCCACAGTCTGTAGCATTTTTTTCTCTGTGTGCCAATGCATTTTTATTTTGTTAGTCATGTGGTGGGTTTTTCACAGCTCCTTTGACTGTAAATTTTAAAACCAGTGGTTAGTGACCTATACCCAGAAAACACTTGTATTGGCTGCCTGAGATTGATGAAAAAAAAACTATTGTTGTTGCTCATGAGACATGGATATAATCAACGGATCTTATGTATGTCATTCATTTTTTGTTGTTTAATATAATATATATTATATATTATTCTGTGAGTAAGAAGCCCTGGAGGGTCCTGAGTGTTGTTGACAAGGGCAGTAGCTGAAGGAAAGAAAGGTTACGTATGTAACACTGGTTCCCTGAAAGGAACGAGACGCTTTTATGACCAGCATTTATGACCAGGAAGCTATAAAGGCAAGTCGGATGCGCTACTTGGATTAGATTCGGCCCTGAAATAAGCGAGCGCAGGCAGAGTTGCCTGAGGTATGGACTGAGATGCAGCGTCTTGTTCCCTTTAGGGAACCAGGGTTACATATGTTCCTGTTAGCTCAACAGCTACATGCCTTCCTGTTAGCTCAACTGGTACAGCATTGCGTTAACACCGCAAAGGTTGTGGGTTCGATCCCAGGGGAAGGCAAGTCCTGATAAAAAATATGTGTAACTTGAATTCACTGTAAGTCACTTTGGATAAAAGCGTCTGCCAAATGAAATGAATAAATTTAATAAATGTAAATTTAACATACGTGACCTGAGACGTTCCTGTCAGGAACTTGAGCTGGGATCCGCTATGGTGGAGCCGGCTATGTTTGCAATCACCTCTGTGTTGTCGATAGGGACTAACACGTGGTGGTCTCTCAGGTTCAGGAAAAATAACTTCAGAGCTTGAAGCACAGCAAGCATTTTCAGGCAATTTATGTGCCAAGTAAGATGGTGAACCTCTATGAAAAGGCAATACAACACATCACAACTTCCTATTATATATTATATAGCCCATAAACAGGAAGTTACCAACGAGGAAGCAGAGGGAGCACACAGACAGACACTGGGCTCGTGCCCCCCAAGAAGTGGCTTCCAGACGCTCACACCAAACACAGTCCAGGGAGCAGTAAGGGAGGGTAGGACACATGGGGGAAAGGAAGTCCACCAGGATGAAGCAGGCGACTGTGGAGACCACCAGGGCGAAGCAGGCAACAGGAGAGATCACCAGGGCGGAGCAGGCGACAGGAGAGACCACCAGGGCGGAGAAGGTGACAGGAGAGACCACCAGGGAGTAGCAGGCGACAGGAGAGACCACCAGGGGCAGAGACAGTGACTGGAGAGACCTGAGAGCCTTGAGAGGCTAGAGAACCTTGCGAGCCTTGAGAGGCTAGAGAGCCTGTAAAGGCTAGAGAGCCTGTAAAGGCTAGAGAGCCTTGAGTGGCTAGAGAGACTAGAGAGCCTTGAGTGGCTAGAGAGACTGGAGAGCCCTGAAAGGCTAGAGAGCCTTGAAAGGCTGGAGAGCCTTGAGAACCTTGAAAGCCCAGAAAGGCTGGACAGGATGGAGAGCCCAGAGAGGCTGGACAGGATGGAGAGCCCAGAGAGGCTGGACAGGATGGACAGGATGGAGAGCCCAGTGAGGCTGGACAGGATGGAGTGGCGAGAGAGTCTAGGGAGACCTGGGAGTCTAGAGAGACCTGGGAGTCTAGAGAGGCTAAAGTGGCTAGAATGACTAGACAGCCTAGAGAGAAACTTAAGAGGCTAAAGTGACTAGACTGACTAGGATGATTACAAAGACACCTGAGAGGAGTTGAGAGGCCTTGAAAGCCTGCCAGGGTGGAACGGAAGGCTTGAGAGCCCGCTAGGGCGGCGCAGGAGACTGGGGAAATTTGAGAGACTTGAGAGCCCGCCAGGGTGGCGCAGGAGACTGGGGAAATTTGAGAGACTTGGGAGCCCGCCAGGGCAGCTCAGAAGATGAGAGAGCCCAACAGGGAGGCTCGGGAGATGAGAGAGCCCACTAGAGCGGATCTGGAACTGAGAGCTGAGACACAGAGGCGGGGAGAGAGAGCGCTGGGGGCGTGAAGAGTCACCGGGCACTACCACAGTGCAGGGAGTGGCTACAGACATCCCCACCACAGAAGGATCTGTGACATCAGCCAGCACTTGGCTCGAGGAATACAGCAACAGTTGTAACTGGACTTGGCTCAGGAAGGACGACTGGAGCTGCACTTGGCTCAGGAAGGATGACTGGAGCTGCAGTCGTCCTAACTGGGACATGTATGGCACATTTAGCCCAAAGCGAAACAGGTCTTCATAGATGGGGACCTGATTTACCATGTCACAAAACTGGCTGACATAATCCTCCATGGCTGAATTACCTTGTTTTAATTGGATCAGTCGATCAACCGGGTCCATGGATGAACCGCTGGGACCTGGGGTGGCGATGTGTTCTGTCATAAAATGGTTGTTCTGAGAGACGGAGGTGGACCCAAATGCGGGGTTTTCTTGATTTTATTGACTCGAGGCATTTTCCAACACAGGCAGACAGATATTCACAGGGGCAATCCAATACACAGTAATCCAAAAACCAGGCAGGGGTCAGGGCAGGCAGCAGACATTAAACAATCAGTACCAGTAAACAATCCAAGAAATCCGAAAACCAGATAGAGTCAACCACAAGAAAACACAAGGAAAAAACACAGTGAACACAAGAAACAAGGGCAATACACAAGGAAAGGCAATACAACACATCACAGCTTCCTATTATATATTATATAGCCCATAAACAGGAAGTTACCAATGAGGAAGCAGAGGGAGCACACAGACAGACACAGGCTCAGACTCCCTCTGCTGGCCTGACGTTACAATATGTAATAATAGCAGCAGTTTATTGTGCAGGTATTGCAGTAATGGGGTGGGTCGGGAGGGGTGGGTGGTGTCAGCCACAATGCTGATAGCTTTGCAGGTGCAACATGTAGTGTATATGTCCATAATAGAGGGCAGAGACACCCTGCTGATCTTCTCAGCTGTACTCACTATCTGCTGTAGAATCTTGCTCTCAGAGACTTCATAAACCAGTAAGTACTCTTTCCTGGATTCAGAACTAGTCAGACAACAAGGCTTAGAGGGCACAGATTTGAGACAGTTAATATGACAGAAATCAGACTATGACATGAGTTCATTTTGCTGCCACGAAATAATGGGATTGTGAAAAGCTAGCCAAGGGTACCCAAGGATCATTGCATACTTTGAAGCCTGCAGAATGTAGAAGGAAATGGTTACCTGATGGAATTGACCAACCTTAATAGGACTGATAGGACTGGTGAGTAATGCCATTTCCTAAGGGGGTGTCTTTGACAGCGTTGAGTTTAATGGGATATCATATTTGTCTACGAGGTCTTAACTGATGAGATTCAGAGCCGCTCCTGAGTCAATAATTGCTAAGGATTCTAAACAAGTCATGGTAAAAGAGATCTGTACTTGAAGGAGCAAAGCGAGAGTCTTAATAATAGATGAAGCTGTACTTACCCGAGATGATGTGCCACCATATTTCCCACTCTTGTGAGGACACGATGTGCTGTGATGGCCTGGTTCAGCTTGGGCTTCAGGAATGGATTTGGGTGGTGGGCCTGATAATACTGTGCTTTTCTGTGGAGAACATCAGGTTATCAGTGTGTATGGACAAAGTGATCAGATCATTAAGACTCAGATTTTCCCTTTTGCATGCTAGTTCAGATTGTAGATCTAAGGTGAGGCTCTTGTGAAACACTGCCTGTAGAGCTGTGTCATCCCAAACACTTTAAGCAGCTAATATACAGAATGCAATATCATGTTCACTAGCAGACTTTTTACCTTGACTTTTTACCTTGAGTTGCAGCACACATATCGAGATGTGCTTGCCCCTGCAGGATATTCAAACACTTCTTTAATCTGCATGACAAAGTAGTTGAAGTAGGAGCGAAATAAAGTCAGAGTCCCATACGGCAGCTGCCCACTCGCTAGCCATTCCACATAATAGAGACATAATGAACATACATTTCTTGTCATCAGAGCGGAACATGTCTTTGTAATTCTTAACTGTAAATGTCTGCTTGACGAATAAACCCCTTTACTCTCTATGCAGTACTATCAAACTTGTCTGGCAGTGTCATTCTTACCATCGAAGATGAGGGTGCAGGGAGAGCTTAGAAAAACTGTTAGACGTTTGTTGATGGCTTGGAGTTTTGTGATCTGGTTGTGGTAATCTATAAGCATCTCACACTGATAGGCCAACATGGCCTGCAACTGGGAAAGCTCCGCTTGAATCATTGAATCATTGAATCAGCTAAGTTTTCTGTAATGGCAGCGAGGCAGATGGTTGGTGGAGTCCAATATGCAGAGCTTTTTTAACAAGTCAAGTCAAAGTCAAAGTGGTGTTTATTGTCATTTCAGCCATATACACAAGTACATAGCGAAACGAAACAACGTTTCCCCAGGACCAAGGTGCTAACAAACACAGTACAAATTACAAAAAGTACACCGTACAATGCAATTAACAAAACAGAGACTAAGCTAAACAAAACTACAGTGTACTGTATATACAAAACACAATCTATACATAAAGTGCACAGAGTGCAAACAGGCAGCACAGGACAAGAACACAATATATACATAAAGTGCACAGAGTGCAAACGGTCAGCACAGGACAGAACAGTCACAGTACAATCAATACAATTACTATATACACAAAGTGCAGCAAATATTACAAAAAACAAAACAAGACAGCAGACCAAAAAATATTACATTTCAATACAAATTGTAAAAAATTCAGACTAACTATGTTCCCTTTCAGGAACTCGAGCTGTGTAATGCTAAGCCTATGCCTCCCACTTCAGGGAGTTCAGGCGCCTAGTGGAAGGTGCACGGGCCTCCACGAACATGTCAAACACTCGTCAAAACATCATGTCCATGTCCACTAATGCCCTATCAGTAGCTAAGCATGCAGACTCCAAGCTGGGGTGCCAGATTGTGCCGCTCGATTGAGAAAGCATGTCCCTCTGCAGGGGAATTTGGCAAGGCTGCCCCACCAACTTCTTCTTCAATAGGGACTGTTCCAAGAGGGCAAAGAACAGCAGGCAGTGCGTGTTGTCCTGTGTTGCAAAGAGATCGACTGCCGCTCTCCTGAACCGCTCAAATATCAGTTGTACCGTATCAGAATGAAGAGCATGTCTGCCCCGCAATTCAGATGGACAGGAACATGCAAAGCCTTGATTGAGAGGAAATGTCGATCACCCCAAAGAAGAAGAATGGCCGCCTGTCTACACAGTGTTATGGAAAGCACTCTGTCTTGGCGATAGGTGGATGATACCACAGACATGTTGTCGGAGTGGACAAGAACATGTTAGCTTGTTACGCATGCTAGCTGCGTAAGTGAAAACTTCAGCGCCATGGGCACCGCTTCTAACTCCAAATGATTTATGTGCCATCTGCTCTGAGGCTGCAACCAGAGTCTTGATGCCGGCGTGCCATTGCACACCTTGCCCCATCCCGTGGGTGAAGAAATCCCAAATGGCACAATGAAGAAATCCCAAATGGCACACCACCGAGGCTGCCACCATAAGCCCCAGGAGTCTCTGAAAGAGATCGCGACAGATCGACCAGGCTTGAACGAGCGCATCGCAGCAGCTATGCTCTCTACGCACTCTATGCAGAGACGCACGCGCAAGGAGAGAGACTTGAGGCATATACCCAGATATGCCACAGATTGACTTGGAGCTCTTCTGCATATTCACCTGCACACGGATTTGTCTGAGCTTGGTCATTTTGAAAGCATGCTTTCCGAGCGCACGTTTAATGGGTCTCAGATCCAAAATTGGTTGGAGGCCCCTATCCTTCTGTGGTACCACGAAATACCATCTGTAAAAGCCGCTGTTCAGCGCAGGCAGGAGAACTGGCTCAATCGCTCCCTTGGTGAGCAAACTTGACACTTCCTGCCTTAAGAGCGGCACGTCTTGCACCAAGACCAACGACGTCACACCACTGAGGCGGGCCGGTTTGCGTTGAAACTGGAGTGAATACCCATGCTCAATAGTTCTTAGAAGCGACATTGATATGCCGACCAGCACTTTCCACGCATCTAGAAACTTGTGTAGTGGGCATTGACCGCAGACTATGAGTAGAGTGTTGGCTTTTGACTGGCGTCTGCCCGAGGCAGACTCAGTACAGCCCGTGCGTAGCCAATAGCGCATTCTGTGACCCTGTCTGTAGCAAGGGGTAGATGAGTGGACCCACATGAGGAGGCTGCAAACACATGCTTCTTTTTGTGAAGAGATACAATGTTTTATTACATCTGTGTTGTACAAAACATTTGTTGGACAAACAGACAAAACACACAGCTTGGCCGCTGGTGCCTCCATGGTTAGACTCCTCCTCTAGTCCACATCCATGCGGTCTGCCAAAGTAAGCCACAGGTGCTGCTGCAACCATGAAACCCACCAAAGCTGCACCATTACGTCATAAGTGTCTCACTCACCCCCTCCTCACGAAAATAGTTTGCATAGGTCTGACCCCCCCCCCCAAATGGCTCGCCCCCAATTATTGCGGCAGTGACGTTATGAAGTTTAAGTCAAAATGGCGGCTTACGTTCACAGTTTTACGCCGACATCTCTCAGCGTTTTATGCTACCACACCAAGCTCAACAATCATTACAAGCTGTAAGTATTACATTGTTAGATTCTATTTTATTATTGTTAAAATTAGAACATATTCGTTTTGATGTGTGTACGGCGTGTGTTGGCAATGTAAACAAGCGTTAGCAACATCTATAGATTTAGCGTAATATGAAAACACAATATGAGTAAACTTTGTTGAAACTTTCTTCCCCAGGATACAAGAGAGGCTTGCTGTCAGACAGATCTTCAGGAAATCCAGTCTAGGAAAAAACACTTGGACCACAGAACCATAACAAAGTTAATTCCGTGTACCACTGTTCTGCATGAAAATAGCCTTGTGATTGTAACTGAGTATGCTGTAAAGAAGTTGTTGAATATTACCTGTTTAATACTTCAAGGTAATCTTCACTGTTATCCTGTTTGTCAATCAATTATAGAAATGTATTCTGTTTAGAATGAATTAATACTTAATTTTGTGTTCATATTTATTCAATATACATTCAGGGCCTGACTTTATTTTGTTGACAGACACACAGGCTGTTGGCACTATTGCTACTGCAGCTTCACTGCTGTAGCGTGTCAGCCGGTTTAGAAAGCGTTGTTTAAAACACTATCTTCCGCTGAAACGAGGGAATATGAGCTTTAGCTCAAAGGTAATAATAAGTATAATTAACTGTTATCAATTATACAAATTACGTAGTATGTACATGTATAGATGTTTTATCTGATCAAGCAGAACTAATAATACCAATTTATTAATGTATTCGTCCAGCGAAACATTTCTAATTGTACCTTAATTCTAAGAAATGTTATTTCCTATGGCCACTAGAAAATAAACTTCTTACTGATATACGTGC
>JBAJNP010007075.1:0-14319 GCA_036877545.1 Yasuhikotakia modesta | reverse complement strand
AAAAAATGTATAATGTATAAAACCATTGAAATAAAGTATGTAATTCTATAATAAAAATCTAAAATATAAATTGGTATTATAAATTGAACCACTGTAGAATATATATACATGTAAACAGATGTCACACAGTCATGAAATAAATAAAATATAAATAAAATATATATATATATGAAAATATACTATTATACTATACTGCACACACACAAACACACACACACACACACACACTTTCTACAATGGTTCATTAATAGCAAATGAATCATTCAAAAATGTGAAAATTAAAGGACCGCTTATTTTTAACTTTAAAACTATAATGCAATTCATCAAAACATCTAAAAAAAATAGACTAAATAAATAAATATCTTTCATACTTCTTTCTGCTTATGGAATTTCATTGGAATTCCTACAGATTTCCAGAAAAAAACCTTCAATCCGAGTT
Source organism: Yasuhikotakia modesta (assembly GCA_036877545.1). NCBI lineage: Eukaryota > Metazoa > Chordata > Actinopteri > Cypriniformes > Botiidae > Yasuhikotakia > Yasuhikotakia modesta. Next base: position 13,880 of record JBAJNP010007075.1, on the reverse strand, counting down.
GGAGTGACTGAGGGCCGTGTGTAAAATGTTTTTCACAGCTCACTGCTGGCTCCTGTCAAAACGAACCGTGTCAACTGCACCAAACTTAAACACGACACAAATCTGTTACTTCAGCGAGTCAACAGCCCCTCATCTCGGGGACAGATGTGTAAAACTCAGGCAAAACACCCAGGAAGCGATAGAAGGGGGCGGGAGAGGCAAGGAAAGAAAAAGTCTGAGGGGAGAAAAATGAGAAGGAGAGAGTAGGTTGGCAAGACAGGCGGCCATTTGCTGGAAATGTCAACTGTGTCCTTGGTGTTTATGTTAATAAAAGATGCAGCAATGGTGTTATAAGAACTGTGTGTGGGCTAATAGTATTAGTTTCAGTCGCATAATGATAGAAGAGACAAACAGGGCAAAAATAACTTAAAACAAACATCCTTAGACCAGTGCAGACTAAAGCAAAGCCTGCCATCAATTAAAAACAGACCAGCCTCCTTCCTTATGCTTTGGACTGTTTGTTCTTAAAGCATTTTCCCAATGTTTGTCTTCAAGGCTTTGTCTGAACACACACACACTCACATCCTTGATTTTCCTGCTTTCTCAAGGCCTGCGTTCAGCCAAGCGTCACAATAAAAGAGTCAGAATCCAAACAGCATAAAACAAGGAGCTTTAAGCGACAGGAGGTGAAAAGCGTGCGAGATAAGACACAACTGCAGGTGCATGATTAGAAATGTATGGACGTTACGGAACAATACCAACAGGTTTCATCAGCAGGGTCCCTCATCCTAGTTTTGTTGGGAATTACATCTGAATTCTTCCCCCGACCCTTCCTGTCAGCGCGTTTGTGTGCGCGTGCACCGTCTGGAAAATGGGCTGGGAATTTTCCTCTCTCACCTAAATTGTTGAGGAATCTTTCCGATTACTGTTTGCACATTTAAACACACACACACACATTCAAAATTGTATGTCTACAGTCATTATTAAACAAAGAAAATGACAAGCTATCACAGGAAACGCAAAGGCAGGCGAGATTGAATGAAACGTTACGCACAATCAGAGTCACTCTTTTGATTGAAACTGAACTGGACCGAATCGTATAAAATTGCTGTTTGGGCTTTGAGCATATGTGGCGTGTGAAGGAATCGAAGTTCTGATTGGTCAATCATGGCATTGCATGACTACATTTTTTGTAAGATTACTTAACTACATAATGTACACTTTCTATAATATAAAAATGTTACACAAAAATATGACAAAAGGAAAAAATCTTAAAAAATACATATTTGTACCAATACTGTAACTTCCTTTGAGTTACAATTTAAAATAATTTAAACTCTAAGTCAGAGATAAAGGGTAATCACATAAAACACTATTGAAATGGTAAACGAAATGGTAGATATCCCATGATGCTTTGAGGCTGGACGTTTTTCCTCCTCAGCAATTGAAAAGAGAGATTAATTAGAATTTGGTTAACAATGTGCCTTTTGAATTAATCCATCTGACCTTTGACCTGTTTTGAGCCTTGGAAAGCTATGCTATCAACTAATTGAATCCATGAGGGATTTTATTGCTAAAATACATAAATAATCCGAAGTGTCTTAAGATACAGTGTAATGAGATGCTCTGATAGGTTTCTTAACTGGAGTTATGTTAATTACCCAGTGTGGTAATTAAGACAAACAAGCTGAAACAAACATCTGGGAATTTTTACACAAACCAACCTTATATTCTGCCAACATATACAAAGACTACAGGAACAGGGAACAACCTCGTTGGCTAACATTCTCTAAACGCTCCCTTAAAGATATCAAACAGCCAAACATCAAATAAATATGATATAAAAAATGCTATGCTTGAGTTATTAGTGGAACGTTTTAAAAATGTTTCAGAACTTGAATAACATTCCTATAGCCAACGACGTCTAAAGAAATTTACATTTTAACATTCCTAAATGAAAACGTTAAGAAAACATTCTTAAAACCAAACTATGGTAGCAGGGTAGCAAATGAACGCTAGTCGGGCCAAACATCTCCCACACCAGCACAACACCCATAATTAACACCAACCCCCGTAACACATTCTCCACCCCCCCACCCTGAGAAAAACAACAGAACCGATCTGTCCAATCGATAGAATCTAGAACACAAACGAATCTGTGACACACTACATAAATAAATATGAACTCCGTGCCCCATTTCAATCAAGTCAAAAGACAGAAAACAGACTTAGCCGCTAGGTCAAAGGTTGCCCGAGCCCAAATTAGGGAGTCCCATGTGGATGGGGGGGGGGAATTACCCTAAATCCCTCAGTGTCTCTTGCACTCCCCTGTCAAAATGCTGCAAACAGTATAAAAGCGAGAAGCTCGGCCCTTTTTAGGCCTGTCAGAATGTATATAGTTTATAAACAGGGATGGGTGGGGTCAAAGGTGTGGAGGTGAGAGGTCACGGAGTGAGAAACAGGGAGATGGAGTGATTCAAACACTCAGCTGATGGATAACATTTGTGCTGGGAAGTGGCTCGCTGGAAAACTGAGGACCACACAAAAACCAAGACAAAGGCTTTTCTAAAGCTCAGAACCTCCTATTCACTGACCGTGCCTAAAGAAATCTTCACTCGTCTGTAAGATAACACATTAATTTAGTCAGAATTCAAGATACATATTCAGACACACACACACACACACATATATATATACACTGTATATGTGTGTGAATGTGTATATATTTTGCATATATAGTATATATAATTCTTTTTATACATCTTTTTATATATATATAGGCCTATAAATATATACACGCATATATACACATAAAAGCACATGATCTAATGTGGCACTTTTAAAGAACTTCGAGACTAAAAGCAGGTAAACAGCTTCCAACAAAAGAATTTTCATACTTGCCACAAGAAACCTTGAGGCAGATTACGGTGCATTTAGCTGATAATTGTGCTCCTGGGATACAGGCATCTGCCGGCTGTCTGGAGCATTAGAGGATAGAGGTGCTGTAATTCTGATTAATTTAAGAGCTCACATTGCTTTCAGAAGCCTGTCATTACTGACACATCTGAGATAAATGCAGCAGCGAGGGCCGAACCTTCGCCTGTAATTTCATTGTGTTTGTCTCACGTCCGTTCCTAAGAGTGCTTAAAGAGTCTTTGTGGTTTAAATGGTCAGATTGCATTAGCGAACCGATGCTAGCTCTGACAGCGTATCTTTCTGAAGATCGCCTGACAACACGCAACGTTCATTCTGTGACCTGCGAGAGCATAAACGCATCTGATTAGCTCAACAGCATCAGGCGAGATACAAAAGAGTTTGATTATTGATGTGAAAGTAGGACATTCTTTATAATGGTGCCGGACAGTAATTTTATTAATCAAACGTCATTTCATGACATTTGCAGTATGAACTGCTATTGCAAATTCAACACTGGTGAAGAAACAAGCAACAGAAACCAAACCAGAACAAATAGTTTAGCAGACGTCTATCCAGCTAACATTGAACATTCTCAAAACGCTGACAAGCGTTCTTTAAAAGTTATCAGAAAGTTAAACTATTTTAAAAATGTTCAAAGGTTTGACAAACATTCATATACTCTACCAATAAGGTTAATTCAGTGGCAAAAAATATGTTTTGATAATTCCTAGAACATTTCAAATAAAATGTTAAAGTTTCTAAACTAATTACAATTAAATGTCAGGAAACATTTATACACCCTAAAAAATTGTTAGCTGGATAGCGTCAACACTATCTGGCATTGTTGAATTTTAACTGGGGACAGAGCTAACCGTGTCAAAGCTAACAATGAATAAGCTAGCTTGCAGTTCATTTGTGACTTGACCGTATACACAAAAAGCACAATGTCTCTTGGCCAATCACAGAAAGGTTTCGTCAGCAATGTGGAGATGGATTGCAGCACTGCATGATGGATTCTTCGTTCCCAGAGGAATCCGACTCATACTCTGGAAACTGGCCATGGTTTGAGGAGCTTCGCTTACATTATCACACATGGCGTAAAGATTTCCCCATGGGTCTAATCCATCTCACTTTGGTCCACAAACACATCTACAGACAGATTTCAGGGCATACGAGTGGAAAACCTGCTAGCAGAAAAGACTGTTTAGCTTAGCACTCACCAAAACGATCTAGAACTCCATGGGTTTCTCAGAGAACTGCTGATTTTGGATGACCTATGCTAACCTCTGACTCACAACAATGGATTCAGCCTAGCAATGGGAGTGTGGAAATAAGATAAAGATGGATAAATTAGCATCTAACATAAGATACTCCTGGCATTCCCAAAGCGGGTTCCCAAAGAGGTTCTGTCTAGAGATTGGAAACAACATATTTCATTGGGTCACGTTTCAAGGTGCTTTGTGGGGAGATAAACATGGACAAACATCCACATCTTGGGTCCTATCAGAATGGGCACAAACAGTGGAATGGACAGGAGCCACAACGGCTCCTTGTTCCCAGAGAAGGCAGCAGTTGTAAGGCCAAGCGCTCCCACGGCGGCGATTAGACGGACACCTCAGCGGGGCTGTGCTAATTCCTCATCCAGAGCGGCTGGAAAGGATTAAGAAGCAGAGTGATGGTGCGCTTATCTCCCCTCACACTGATAAATCAGGTGCTAACACAAACCGCTGCCTCAACAGATTCACTCTGAAGGGATGGACAGAGGAGATGGAACGCAACGCAAGCCAGAGACAAACCAGCAACTGTGAAACAAGAGCGTGATTGTGCTAAAAAATGTCCATTTGCTTCCTCCTGGCTCAAGTCGAGCCGCTTGGAGATGTTAACCGCCCAAGGATTTTGGCTCCAGAGTTTACCTGGAATTAAAATCTATTCAGTGGAAATGACCACACAGTTGGCGACAGTTGCGTTTTATCAATTTGAAGTTATATTGCTCTCATAAAACCCGTGACAGTGAGGAAACTGAAAGATATACGTTGCCAGTCTGTTGTGGAACGACCCGGAGCTTAACATTGCAGGACTAAAGGAAAACTTTAACAACATAAACTGGAATTCCCACAGCTAGCAGTAGAGCTAGCGTGTCGATCTGCTTAGCACCCACCAATAAGAAACTCGCTTTGACATCTGCTCCCTATAGCATGAAGACAACATCACCAATGAGATGATCTGCTAAAACAGGCAGACAGCTGAAACAACTACAATCTCAGTATGGTCTCACCCCAGAACAAAGTTCTCTTTAAGTGCCCTTTCCCCAAGGGCCAGGAAACTGAACTGGGCTGGATAAATGCCCTTAATATTTCATAACAGTGTCATCTCTGTCACATACAGGACTGCAGATGAATAAAAACAGAGCAGAAGGACTATACATCCACCCTAACAGAAGCCCTTTTGTGTAGATCGAACTGTTCTACCAAAGAGCTCTTCTGCTTTCTCTGAACTGAGAGGGTTGGAGAACTGCCCTCTGTTACTGTATGACCCTGATTTAGACGGAGGACAAAAGAAGAGATTACAGTAGCACAAAAAGCAAGAGATAAAACGTATTAATAAAACTAATGTATTTTTAAAGACCTAGACTGTCAAGAATATTTGTCTTCCTTTCTAATGAAGCTAAGCGAAGAAAAAATATGACAAGAAAACTAAACCCAGACTTTGACTAGAAATATTTAGTCAGTTTTATACTTCAAAACATTTTAAATATTTATCTGCCAACGGAATAAGAGAAAGGTAAAAAATATATTTTTCTCCTGCAGTGTGGATGTTGGTTAATATTTATGATTTCACCTAAACTCTAAATTACAATTTATACCTCAAAGATAAAGAATACAAAGAAACCACATCCAATTTTGTTACGCTTGGTTGGTCATAATAAACCAACTAAACCAGGATCCTCTAACAGGCTCTGAGCGTCACACACACCAGATACAGCATCTGTACTGGAGGTGATTTATGCTAATACAGGATTAGCTGAAATTACAGCATCTTTCGCAATAAACAGCTTGCATTTATCAGCTGTTGTGTTTCATTTATCTTGTCGAGAAAAAGATGCCAAAAAGGCAATATAGAAAGGTTATTCCCCCGGCTTATCTAAACCTCTTATGAAATGAAATGCATAGATTCTCTATCACACCGTAAGTGTTTGGGGAGTTTGTGAGAAAAGCAATAATAAACATCCTGGCAAAGAGCAGCTAGCCGATAAAAAGCAATATGCGGTCGCGGATCGCAGAGCGCTGGAAGACCGAAACCAATCTTCCTCTCTAATCGCAAGTCAAATCCTCTTGTTTTCACACTGATATTCAATTCATTAGCACGCTAGAACGGACCGCAGCCCATTTTCTCAAGCGATGAGGACTCATTGATTTACGCAAGGACGGTTAACTCCAACAGCTTATCAAAACTTATCATCTAATGAAATAAATTATTACGGCGGAGGGTCTGTGGGCAGAATGCTTGGGCAAATATCTGTCTACCAGAGATAAGATGCCATAAAATGTGCATTGGTTTGTGAAGAACTGTAATAGTGGTCTTAAACATTCTGAATTGTAACATACTCCCCCGAGATTAACTCGCCGGGACTCATTTTACCATCCAGCGATCGCTGCCTGGCCAAGCAATTACCTTCATCAAAACATTCATTACGGACAGGAATACTGGTGGAAGCTTACAGGAACGCTCGCTCGGTGAACACGGATAAATATCTGAAATGGAAGAAAGAAGCGCAAACATCACAAGAGAAAACAAACTAACAATTACATTCCGCAATTGTGGCTGTTTGTCGGTTTCTAAGAAATAAACACACTTTTCCGGGCAAATCTGCCCCCCCTCACTGAATAATGCTTAAGACCTGCTAAACAAGGAAAATGGCCAAGTTCAATGCTAAGAAAGAGCCAGTAGCTAACATTTTTATAACGTTGTCTAACGTTTCCTAGTCAAAGTTCTGTCAACGTTATCAAAAAACAGTCTGGCAGGTACGTTAGTATGTTTATCTAAAACATGATTAAGTACTCTTAAAATGTTTTAAATGTTTTTTAAACATTACAGAATTAAAAAATGTTTCAATAACATTCCCTTAATCAACCAATAACATTCACACAATGTCCAAAAATCTGGATGTTTTGAACTTTTGTAGAACTTTCAAAATAACATTTTAAATGTTTTTGTTACTTAATGAAAAAGTCCTTTCAACATTGAATTGTTAGCTGGTCCTAAATTACATCCATTGATGTTGCCATAATAAATCAAGGCTCACAAGATAAGTCTTTAAACTTTTCAAAACTTTCATTTTAAGTTGCATCAGAGCCAGAAGGAACATCGTGACATCAAAGACTGTTAGCATGTCTCACAGGGAAACTCTGTTGCTCAGAGGTTCATATATATTTTTATAGCTCTGCAGACCTAATGGAGGTCTCAATTATGTTTCATTTAAGCATTAACTTGCTGTATAAACCTGTCTCACACTCCAAAAACATTCTTGAGAAAAATAAAAGAGACAAACTGCTCGCACACCGCTAAACTTCTGTACAGAGCTACAAGGTTAACGCAGAGCACAGCTCAGACAATTTGGTCAAAACTCGAACTGTTTTCTTTCCTACAAGGCCCCAAAGAACATTAATAAAGCCATTATCTACACAACCTTTAACGTCTACAGCAGGACAAATTCAAGACATTGTTTGCAGTTAGGCTGCGGCCCGAGAATGACCCTGAGTTGAGTTTAGTTTAGTGAGCGTCTGCGAGGCACACAGAGCAGTTACACAACACAGTGCTTGCTGCATGTATTTGCCAACAGCAAACAACTGCGTGTGCCCCATTTGTGCCACCTCCACCGGGCAAACAAATCACCCTACTGTCACAGCAAAGATCACTGGACTATCAAACACAGCCAATGAAAACAACCGTGAGCCAACAGACAAAACACCAATGGTGCCAACCAGCTAACATGGAACATTCTCAGGTTGTTGAGTAACGTTCTTTTAAGGTTCTCTTAAAAATGTTTTCAATCTTTTTTAACTTTAAATCTCAGTTGTTAGTGGAACATTTGGGTTGTAGACACAATTATGTATAAAAAATAACGTATAATGTCATATAATGAGACTATAGATAAAACCTATTTAAAAACTACAAATAAAACTAGGAAACCGACTGAAAATTAAAATGTTTTAGGAACATTAAAAACTAAACTCCTTGTTTAGCACATTTCAGCACATGAGGGTTCTGGTTCAGCCCGCGTGAATCTTGTGTCAGATACAGTATAAAAGCGCGTCGGGTGCTGGCATTAGCTGGGCAGACGCCAAAAGAAGCTCGCGACGATGAGGCTTCTGGGATACGTCTCAGCTGGTAGACTCACAAAGAAGCACCAAATACAGACAGACACACAAACACACACATTCTTCAACAAGCACACACCCGACCAAACTGTTCTGAGAGCTGCCAGCTGTCCGACGTTCTTTCATCACACCAGAAACCACCTGTCCTCTTATCTTCACCCTACAAGCACAGCTAGCTTCTCAGGGCTCTCTCTCCTTCTTTTTCTCTGGGTCTCTCGCTCTGAAACTCTCTCTCAGCTTAGAAGTTTTCTGAAAATGTTTTTCAAACATTCTGTCTTGGCTGTGGGAAGATTTATATGCCTGCTTGGCTGTTTAAAGCAAACATGCACCCAATTTTTTTAACATAGTCCCTGATTCTAAACTATTTATTGATGCATCCCTCCCCCAACTATTCATTGAACAGCCTCATACGTTTAACATACGTTTTTTTCTCATTAAATATTACATTTCACACTAAAATGTCACATTAGCAAAGTAAAATAGGTTGTAACGCTATTTCTAGTTGCTTTCAATATGACTAGAATGTTATTTAAAGGTTAGAAAAACATTTCTGACATTCCTGAAGGTTGATTTTTAATAATCAATAAAAAAAAATCACAAATAAAAAAATGTGTTACTGAATATATAATGTTCTATTAGCATTGTTTTAAAAATGTTGGTTCCTAACATTTACACAACCTACATACGCCGTCTACTTTTTCACAAGTMAAAGACGGCGTAGACGGCGTATTTCACAAGTAGAGTACTTTTTACTTTGCCTGTTTTCCTAAACATTTTTTCCCAAAATCCTGATTCAAACATCTATCTGTGTGTTTCACACAACCATTCTTTTTGTCCCTGTTTGTTTTCCTTCCTGTGACTGGCTGTGAACCGTGGGCAGAGAGATTTCTGGGTAACGTTCTACATGCTCAGACGATGAGTTGATTTAGTCGTCTTTTGTATACAAGCGTTTTGGTGGGCCGGTCGGAGGAATGGCAGGGGCGGTTATGAGATCACGGAAGGTGACAGAAAGGTCACGCCTCTTGTTGGCCCTGACATCACTATAAGATAAGGAATAACCAATCAAACGCTGTGTCAGGGTGGAGGGTCAAGGTCTGTATGCTTCTCCTATCTATCTCACCTCATTTTTCTTAGGACCATCACCTAATGTTTGTCTCTGTGTCAACGGTGCGTTTATGTGCGGACAGGATGATGTTTTCCAGACCTGAACGAAAGCACCAGCCTGAAATGTGCAAACAAACCCAGAATACTGTTGAGAAAGCGGGTCAGGCCGTCGCGGGCGAGGAAAGGTTTCCCAAACAGTCGTTAGCTGTGCACACAGTTTACTAAAGAGTCACGTACGTGTCGGGTCGACGAAGGAAGCTGCTGACGCGAGCGATGACAGGGGTCAAAGGGCGAGCGGGTCTGAGGGATGAGCGGGGATGTGCGCTCGGACGACCGTGTTAAATGCGGCGTGAACGGCACCTGGTGCCAGCCGGTCATATAAAAAAACAAGATGTGCAGTTTCTAGGTAACAGAGGCGTAAAGTGTGTGTGACGGGTCAAGCTATTGGGCTGCAGCCCCTCTGAGAATACAAACACATGTCTCTGCAGACTAAATGCATAAAACTGATGCATCGGCCTGCTGTCACTACGAAAGCTGGATATAGCTTATCAGAAGTTCTGATGAGGGTTAGCATATTTTGCGTTCCTGTGCTCAGATATTGAATGTTTGTTAGTCCAGGCTGGTCTATGACGGTAAACCTGCATTTGTTTTCTAGTGACAGAATCTCACACTCAAGACCGAAGCATAACATGCTAACCAACACGCTACGGCTAGACAAATCTCCTGCAGAAACACTCACTGTGTTTTTCAGCCGATCTATTGTATTTCTTAAACCATAATAGTAACATTTTACAGTAAAAGATAACAGGCATTTACATAACGCCTCCAAGCTTGCAGATTAAACATGCTAAACATGCACCAAGCCGTGTCACTCGGATATCAGTCGGGTCCAATACACCGAGGTGGACACAAATTTACACAGAACCAAAGGGCCTCAGGGGCCGTCCTGATTGAATTCTCCTCACCGGCTTCTAACTGCGATTAACTTATTCCCTCCTCCGTCAGCCGTCCTTTCGCGCCGCCTCACTGTATCTCTGTCAGACAATCAATAAGTTATTATGGCTCCCAAACAGCAGGTGAAATTAACTTATAAGAGTACCTGCAGACTCGGCACTCTGGTAATCCTGTTGGAAAAGGTCTAATGAGGGAGAACAGGCCACGGCAAAAGAGCATTTCAATGACACGCACGCACACACCTGCAGCAAACTCGCAGCTGTGCAGGAACAGGCTTTAAAGACACCTGCATTGCAGTGTACAGGACTGAGGAAAAACTCTAAATATTATTACAGCATGCACCGCTGTTTGTGCATCTTTTTGCCATTCGATTTATGTGAAATCTTTGCACTTAATAACCCTTAAAAATGTACCCTGTTTCTTCCAAAATATAAACGTTCAAAAATTATTTTAATACATTAAAATATAACCATTTATATAACCACAATAAACCAATAAGCTATGCTAGCTAGGTACCACAAGGTCCTATTGTTATGTTTCCACATTTGCAAATGCATATTTCAAATCAAAAGTTGCATCTGTTAACATTAGTTTATACACAATAAACTAGCATAAACCACCAATGAACAACTGAATTTGCATTAACTAGCATTAACAAAAATAATTAAATCCTGTAAAACAATGATGTTAACAAATCAGTCCATCTTGCAAACGTTTACTTCTATTTATTATGATTTCACATTAGTGACATTGACTAAAAGTTTTGGAAACTAGGGTAACCGCAATAAAAGTGTTGCTGTGGCACAAGAAAAACGACTGCATGCCCAGAAAATGCTGTTCTAACTTTCTGCAAAGTTGTGAGGAAACTCCAAACTTGATAAGATCTTTGTATACGAGCCATTTTATGTGTTGTACTGACAACATTAAAGCTCATGTTATCTCTCCTGAGCTCCGCTGACAGACTCCCTGCATTAATATCACCTTCCATCAAACCCTTTATTAAGTTCTCGAAGAAGAGAAACTTCTGCAGAAACGAAGTTAAGAGCCGTGCAAAAAGGTTAAATTTTGTGACTATTTATTACTAGCAAAAACCTAGAAGACCACAGTACCATGTTCTTGTATGATGTTGTGGTAGTACCATGTTTGTTTTGACATGGTACGAGTCCAAAACATACTAGGACCACCAGAGGAGGTGTGTGTGTGTGTGTGTGTATGCATGTGTCTACATGTATGTTCTTCTGTATATGTGTGTGTGTGGGTCTGTGTGCGTTTATGTGTGTCTGTGTGAACGCGTTTTTTGCATGTGTGTGTGAGTGTCTACATGCATGTTTGTCTGTACATTTTTATGTGTCTGTGTTTATGTGTCTGAATATGTGTGTGTGTATGTCTGCATGTGTGTGTGTGTGTATTTTTGCATGTGTATGTCTGCATATGTGTGTGTGTATGTCTGCATATGTGTGTGCAAGTGTATTTGTGTGTGTGTGTGAGCCTGAGTCTCATAGCCTGACACACTGACCCTCAAATCACTGTCGTCACCTGATACACAGACACTCTTCAAATTAAATCAGTCCAGTCACCCCGGGCAGATTCAGAGAAACCGTCCTCAAAACCTTCTCAAAGGTTCCATTCAGATGGGCCTCTTCTCTTTCTTCCCCTCCATTCAATCATTTCATCCACGTTCTTTGTGTCTGTTCTTTATGGTGGCGCGGTGTGGGGTTACACAGGAATGTTACAGTCCTAGCCACACCCAAAACTCATAGCGGCTGACGGCGGGAGCACAAAAGAGACGATGTGAGATTGTGTGACATTTTCAAATATCTTGTCTTGCTGCTACAGCTGTTTTGTGACAGCAATTTGACAATTTCATCTCTCCCCCACGACGCCGCAGCGAGAAATCTTTTTACAGCGCAGCAATATAGAGTTGGATAAGATTAAAAGACTTCATAGCCATAAATATACATCAGAAAACCTGTAAATCGCCATTTTAAAGATGAATCGACCTACAAGCACCATTAATCTTTCAGTCAAACTCGAGGGGGTTTCTGTTTGCATAGAGCAACTACTAAATATAGCTAGCCAACATTTTGTACGTGACTTCACACCTCTGAATAGCTGAATGACATATTGCGGCCAGATTTTAGCATCGTGTAAATTGGAAATTGGTTTAGTTATTGCTGCTCTGTTTCTGGGGTCCCTGTGGTAGTTTTGGCCGCGGTTACAGCGATTCTCCAAAGGCTGCAAGTCACCCTTATCAGATGCGACTTCGAAACCGTTCCAAGGTCAGAGTCACGCCACGCTGTAATGTTCTTTGTAGAAGGATTAGCGCCATAGTTGCCATGCCTCAAAGAGTGCCAAGCAAAGCCAAACACATCACTTCTGATCTCCATCTGGGGCAGAGGTTCAATCTTACCTCACCACTAAAACTGGCATGCGTCCCTATTTCTCTTTGTTCGCTTTTTGTTTTTCATTGCATCTACCGTAAGATACTGTAACAGCAGGATTTGTTGTGGCAACGCCAAATGGTACAGCCAGAATAAATAAATAAACCCTAAATGTCCAAAATTATTACATAACATCAAGTTATTTTAGCACTACGTAAGTCATTGTACATGTAGACTTCTCGTTTTATTTACTAGCACGGTCATTCTAAATGACTTCAAATATGTAGACCTAAATATGTAAAAATTAACATTTTTTAAATGTTAAAGAAAAACTTTTTTTTTTTAAATTGTTATACTACAGCAAATGAAGAAAGACTACACGTATAAAATATTTCTCCAGAAAACACAAAGTTACGGTCACATTGCATCATTTACTCCAAGACTTTACAAGCAGGAGAGCATCCGCTAAAAATTGATGACACTTGTACAGAATGATCTCGGAACAGTTGCCTCAAATCTCTGATATTTTTCATCTTTTAAATTTCCTAATCCTCCACAAGTTGATTGAAAGGCTCCAAGCAACAGCTTAACCTTGCTTTAATAAACTCGTAAGTTTAGCAGAGCAGGACAGCGTCATAAAGATGTTTAAAAAATACCCAAACACACTTTTTTCTCAATCCCAAAGGCCACGGGAGACTCTCAAATCAAAAGTGGGGGATTAGAGACAGCAGCAGGACTAATACCTCAGCCCTTCACTCGAGGGGGAAGATTAGCCTCTGAGAGACTCTTCCTATCTGAGGCCTCCGACCGAGAGGGACTGTACAATCAGTCGTGTTTATCGCAAATGGATTTCAGCCAACAGGAAATCACTCAGAATCACATGGGTCGTATCAACAGGCTCTTGCCACAGGAGGACCAAATAGTTTCGGCTACGCTACGTTTATCAGGACGGCGCGTATGGGGCCCAGGTGGGGCAGAACACTCACTGTGTCAGCGAGACAGGATGAGTCTTGTTATATCAAGTGTGTTTTTTCTACAAGGCCGCTCCAGCGATCAGAGAACGTTCGTAAAACATTAGCTAATGTTCTCTTGAAGTTCTCAAAAAAACATTTTTGCAGAAACATTAGTAGAACTTTTTTAGCATTACATACAATTTCAAAAATGTTTT
>JBAJNP010007074.1:0-23627 GCA_036877545.1 Yasuhikotakia modesta | reverse complement strand
GTCTTACCCATGATTGCGGTTTTGAGTAATGAACCAGGCTGGGAGTTTTTAAAAGCCTCAGGAATCTTTTGCAGGTGTTTAGAGTTAAATAGTTGATTCAGATGATTAGGTTAATAGCTCGTTTAGAGAACCTTTTCATGATATGCTAATTTTTTGAGATAGGAATTTTGGGTTTTCGTGAGCTGTATGCCAAAATCATCAATATTAAAGCAATAAAAAGGCTTCAGTTGTAATGAATCTAAAATATATGAAAGTCTAATGTTTATCAGTACATTACAGAAAATAATGAACTTTATCACAATATGCTAATTTTCTGAGAAGGACCTGTACATAGAACAGTCTTAAACTATACACACTTATAGCCTATAACATTGACTCAATACCTACACGCAGCCTAGCACATATAATACAAGTACTATTTCAATGGCAGGGCAGACAATTCAAGTACAGGTGGATTTGTGTATGGTACAGTGCAAAGGAGAAAAATGAAGTGGTGGTTTATTTTAGTTTTATTTTATTTTAAAAATAAGGTGTCAGGTGCATTTTTGTAAGTGACTTGTGCGGGGTTTTTTTGTTTGTTTTGTTTTTTTTGTTTTTTTCAGAGGGGGTTGGTGTGATTTGAGTTTAGAGCTCTCACGGCCTGGGGGAAAAAGCTGTTGAGCAGTCTTGCAGACCGGGCCTTAATTGTAAGGCAGCATTGTGTGAGGAAAATGTCCAGAATTGGGGGCAGAGGGGCACAGATGATCTTTTCAGCTGTGTTCACTATCCGTTGTAGGGTTTTCTGGTCAGCAGCACTGCAGTTCCCATACCAGACGGTGATGCATCTGGTCAGCACACTCTCGATTGTGCCCCTGTAGAAAGTAGTGAGGATGGGTGGAGGGAGACTTGCTCTTTTTAGTCGGCGCAGGAAGTGTAGGCGCTGTTGCACCTTTTATGGAGAGTGATGTGGTGTTGGTGGACCAGGTGAGATCCTCTGTTATGTGCACTCCCAGGAATTTGGTGCTGCTGACCTTCTCCATGGTCAAGCTGTCGATGGTCAGTGGGGGGTGGTTTACAGGGTTCTTCCTGAAGTCCATCACAACCTCTTTTGTCTTGCTCACATTGAGGGACAGGTTGTTTGCACTACACCATTTGACCAGTTTCATCATTGTTGCTGACGAGGCCTACCACAGTTGTGTCATCAGCAAACTTGATGACATGATTGGATCTGTACTTGGCAGTGCAGTCATGGGTCAGCACGGTGAAGAGCAGTGGGCTGAGCACACAGCTCTGTGGGGCACCTGTGCTCAGTGTTGTGGTGCTGGAGGTGTCAACACGGACTGACTGAGGTCTTCCTGTTAGAAAGTCCAGGATCCAATTACAGAGAGAGGTGTTTATGCCCAGCAAGTTTAGTTTGTTTACAAGTTGTTGTGGTATTATTGTGTTAAACGCTGAGCTGAAGTCAATGAAAAGCATTCTGACGCATGAGTCCTTGTTTTCTAGGTGGGAAAGGGCCAGGTGTAGGGTGGAGGAGATTGCATCGTCTGTGGAGCAGTTTGGACGGTATGCAAACTGGAGCGGATCTAGTGTGTTGGGGAGGCTGGATTTGATTTTGCACATGACCAACCTCTCAAAGCACTTCATCATGACTGGAGATGAGAGTTGATGATTGTATCCACTGCCAATTTCCAGAAGGCTCTGGTGATAATAGATGCGTTTCTGTTTACCTGACGGTTTAGCGGTAAAATGATACTGTTTGACAACGAGGAGACGGGACTAACAAACATAAAAGCAACGCTTTTGGGACCCGGAGTAGCCGCTGCGTCCAACCGCTCCACCATCTTGGATAAACAGAGACCACATCATGTTAATAATAGGTGCCATGTGGTAGATAATATGGATATGGAACATATGGATATACCCAAGGGGGCACACGCATATGGAACTTGACCTATGGAGTATAGAACATACAGGGTTACCCAGGCATGGGAAATCCACATGTATGGAGCACCTAGCACTGGTAAATGGACCTACCTATGATAAGGGCCATGCACATGACTACAAAGCCTATTAGACAACTAAGTTGTACACTGGAGGTGATAGAAAATGACCTTTAAAGTGTCCTCTGTGCAGCAAGTTCAGGGGATAAAAACTTTCAAATTGTAATGCGATTGTAACAGTGGCAGCCGACAAAAAAAAAAATTAAACAGTAATCGAACCTGGGCCAGCATGGTTAAAATACACTTCTGTAACCACTAACCCAACACAGTTCAATACAAAGCTGTTGCCATCAACTTAATTTGTCTGTTAATTTCTCCTTGTTTTTTTTTTAAAGAATATAGAAGTTTGTTTCAGGCACCAGGCAGGCTTTAACTGCCAATTAATAAACTTTCCACTTTTTACACAAGCCACCAGTTAGATATCAGAATATAAAATAAAAGAGAACACTTCACACCAAGATATTCATTTTAATATACACTCACCTAAAGGATTATTAGGAACACCTGTTCAATTTCTCATTAATGCAATTATCTAATCAACCGTCACATGGCAGTTGCTTCAATGCATTTAGGGGTGTGGTCCTGGTCATCTCCTGAACTCCAAACTGAATGTCAGAAGGGGAAAGAAAGGTGATTTAAGCAATTTTGAGCGTGGCATGGTTGTTGGTGCCAGACGGGCCGGTCTGAGTATTTCACAATCTGTTCAGTTACTGGGATTTTCACGCACAACCATTTCTAGGGTTTACAAAGAATGGTGTGAAAAGGGAAAAACGCACCAGACGAAAATGCCTTGTTGATGCTAGAGGTCAGAGGAGAATGGGCCTACTGATTCAAGCTGATAGAAGAGCAACTTTGACTGAAATAACCACTCATTACAACCGAGGTGTGCAGCAAAGCATTTGTGAAGCCATTTGTGAAACACGCACAGTCTTGAGGCGGATGGGCTACAACAGCAGAAGATCCCACCGGGTACCACTCATCTCCACTACAAATAGGAAAAAGAGGCTACAATTTGCACGAACTCACCAAAATTGGACAGTTGAAGACTGGAAAAATGTTGCCTGGTCTGATGAGTCTCGATTTCTGTTGAGACATTCAAATGTTAGAGTCAGAATTTGGCATAAACAGAATGAGAACATGGATCCATCATGCCTTGTAACCACTGTGCAGGCTGGTGGTGTAATGGTGTGGGGGATGTTTTCTTGGCACACTTTAGGCCCCCTTAGTGCCAATTAGGCATCGTTTAAATGCCACGGCCTACCTGAGCATTGTTTCTGACCATGTCCATCCCTTTATGACCACCATGTACCCATCCTCTGATGGCTACTTCCAGCAGGATAATGCACTATGTCACAAAGCTGGAATCATTTCAAATCGGTTTCTTGAACATGACAATGAGTTCACTGTACTAGAATGGCCCCACAGTCACCAGATCTCAACCCAATAGAGCATTTTTGGGATGTGGTGGAACGGGAGCTTTGTGCCCTGGATGTGCATCCCACAAATCTCCATCAACTGCAAGCTGCTATCCTATCAATATGGGCCAACATTTCTAAAGAATGCTTTCAGCACCTTGTTGAATCAATGCCACATAGAATTAAGGCAGTTCTGAAGGCGAAAGGGGGTCAAACACTGTATTAGTATGGTGTTCCTAATAATCCTTTAGGTGAGTGTATATGTATTTTAACAAACAACTGAACCCATTATGCTCACCTCCAACCCCCATTTACACACTTCTGTTGGTGGTGACACTTCTCGCTTTATGTACATTTTTATATCTTTCATTTTTGTTTTTATGTTGCCATGGGTTTTCCTCTAAATCGCTTTAAATTTAGAGGGTTCTCCTCTAAATTGGATTGTTTATACTGTTTTTGCCTGTTCCCGTGTTTTTGCCTCCTGGATTACTCTTCTGTTTTCTGAAAGATGGGACTGCCATTTTGTGTATTATTCTCTGCCTGCATCATGTTAATGTTATTTAAGTCTGCTGTCATTAAAACACTGCAAATAGATTCTAACATTGCTTAATCCTAATTATTAAATGCATTCAGGATATCAAGGCTTGATTATTGCAATGTCTTACTTAAAGCGAAAACTCCAACTGGTATAAAATGCAGCAGCCAGAGTTCTTTACAAGAATGAACAAGAGGCAGTTGTGGTCTACTGGTTAAGTCTGGCTTGTAATCAGTAGGTTGCTGGTCTGTAAGAATGGCCTTATTTGCCTGATTATGTCAACACTGCACTGGCTGCTTGTCAAGCATCTTATAAACTATGAACTTCTGCTCATTTCGTACAAGGCTCTGGCTGGTTTAGGGTCTGGCTGTCTAGGTTGAACCTGGTTTCTCACAGTTTTTTCTCCATTGGAGATTTGATTCCTTGCCACTGTCACCCAGTTAGCTTGCTTGCATGAGACGGATGACATAACTAAGTTTAGTGTTTGTAAATTGGCAAAATTGACTTTAACGTAATGATCAAAGTACAGTCTTAAATCCTGTTTTGTTATTTCATTGTCTCCCATTTTCTTTTACTATGCAATGTTCAGATATTTTATGGTATTATTGCAAATCACTTAAATCCCTGACCAATAAAAATGTATTTAATCTTATTCTTTAAAAGCATCTCTATGTAAACTAGAATAGCAAATCTGTTTAATATAATACCTGTTATCTAATATATTATAGTGAAAAATAAAACACAGACAACAGAATATGTAAAGCTGCTTGCAATGCAATGTTGTAAAAGCATTATATAAATAGAATTTGATTGAACTCATAGCAAAGAGGTATTAAAAGCATTCTGATTGATGAAACAGTTCTCATATACTGTGTCAGTGAAGGTGAGCACCACAATACAACTTGAGGCCTTATCTTCACAAGATTTTAGTGTATTGACACAAAATGGTACATGGCAGAGTGGCAACAAATGATATTATAATAACCACAACATATAGTAACAGACTTAACTTTGGGCAGGTCTTTGTAAGGTCAAGGCTCAGCTGTTATTTATTTTGTGAATAAAAGTGGCTGTATAACCTCATTTGTACTTGTTATTCAACATTTGTACTTGTTATTCAACATTTAATTTGTATTTGTAAAGTTTATTAATTCTGTAAAATTTTATTGATATCTGTATGAAATCATACATTTGAGAGCATTCCAGGCCTAATGGTTAGAGAGTTGTAAACAAAAGGTTGTGGGTTCGACCCTCAGGTCAGGCAGGAATTGTAGCTGGGGGGAGTGAATGACCAGCACTTTCTTCCACCCTTAATATGACTGAGGTGAGAACCTTGAGCAAAGCTTCGAACCCCCTAGTGCTCCTCACCTACCACAGCAAAAAAAGTCTGCCTGCTCCCCTGTGTGTGTGTGTTAAATGCAGAGCACATATTCCGGGAATGGGTCACCATACTTTGCCACATTGTATAAAAAGGTAAATAGTTAACCCTAGGAAAACTTTCTGTCTGGCAGTGTGCTGACTTTAGAATGGAGTCCTGCTGTGCTGATCCTTACCTCAGACCTCAGCTTATATACACTTTGCCACTTGCTTTGTACTTTCAGAGGCTTTTTTTTACATTTTTACAAGTACTTTTATTAAATAATACCTTGCTAAAATGTTTTTAGTGATCCATCCAATTTATTCTTTAAATAGTAAAGTCATGGAGATGCACTTCTCATGGGTCTTGCTGTTATTGTGAAAAAAGTTATTATTACATATGGGTTTCCATATGCCAAGATTTACTCATATGAATGAAAATAATATTTCTGGGGTTGTCAATAATAATGGCTAATTGTTATGGATGGGGTGCGAAGGAAGATGGGGGTTACAACGGGAAACATGAGGCGGATCCATATGCTGGGTTCTTTTGCTTTTATTGCGTGGCATGGTCGAACAGGCACAGCAAAGGTAAATCCATAACTCAAAGTCCAAATAACAAAGCAGGGGTCAGGGCAGGCAGCAAATTTGGATTTCCAAATCAACAAACATAAGGCAAGACAAGACCAGGGAAAGGCAAAACAACACATCACAACTTCACCAAAGTCACCAAAGAGGAAGCAGAGGGAACACACAGACATGGGACTCAGGCTCGGGCTCCGTCTGCTGGCCTGACGTTACTCTAATATCTTAGAGAAATATATTTTATTTAAAGAAAAACATTTTATTATTATCATTTTGTAGCCAAGACCACAGAGGTTGCCCTGAGAAAATCTATACGAGGGCCTAAAGTGCAACACTACTGTGGGCCCTGAATGATGTAAGACACAAGACCTGTGTGGGATTTCTATGGCAAGCCCACATGTAAGTTGCCCTTAATTATAGGAAATGTTGAACTCTTTAAATACATCTCAGCTGTAGAACGCATTGTGCCAACAGCAAAGGGCACTTCAACCAGAACCCAAAAACTTACAGACACAAATATTAAGGATTGTGTTTTTTCTGTAAAGATTTTCTGAATTGGAAAAAGGGCTAATTAAATAGGATTGAGTATTTACACAATGGAGAAATAAGGCCACAGATAGAAGCAATGAACTATGTTGGTGAAGCAGGAACCATCAAAAATGGTTTGTGCAAACAAAAACTTGGTCTGCTGTCTGATACCTACAACATCAGCCCTCGTTTATATCTCAACCTTGTGTTTACCTCACCTCCACCTTCCTAACAGCCCCTAACAATCTTCCTTACCAGCTACCAAAATTCTGGCTATCTATGGCACCTTGTATAGAAATTTAGTAAGTAACTTACGTAAGTAACGTACAGTAAAGCTTGGTTACACCAAAATAAATGGAACAGGTAGCAGGTACCTTTTACTGGTCCCATTATGTACAAATTGTAATGTCACAGGTTTAACATCAGGACATGAACACTAAAGAAATCTGTACACTTTCTGCTGGGGATACCAGGGAGTGATGGGAATACAACAGCATTAAGAAAGCTAACAATACCCTGGTGTAAATTATTTTTGATTATAAAATTGGGTTCATTTACTGGAAAACTGATTAAATTTACTATTAAGCCAGATTTTAAGTAAATATGCTAGATATTGTTTATCTAGCTGCATTAGTGAATAATTGAAATGTTTAAATGATTTTTTTAACAAATTTTAGATGAAATGTGCTTTGAGCTGATTAAAGCTTTGATCTTTGTTGTAGGTTAATATTGTTGTTAACTGTTCCTGTTATTAAGGGATAATTCAGCAGTAATATTAATATTCAGTAATATTCAGCAGTAATTAGGAGTCATTTGATGAGAAGGCATTGCACTGTCTGAAACAGGTCAAAAACATTGCGCTTTAACACATTTAAAACAAAACAGAGGGTTCGGAGATGTGTGGTCGAGTGGATTTGCAAAGTGAATCCCAGTAGACACAATTTTGACAACATCTTTTGTTCTGCATCTGCCTGTAATGAGTGCACCCTAATACCTTATATTACACCTGTAAGGACAAACTCATCAGCCCAACAAATCATAGTCAGCATTTGCAGAGTTAACTAATATTGTAAAATCTGTCTGCCTCCTGCTTGCTCATCTTGTGCCGAAGCAGTTCTCCATTCTAACTTGTGCTGAGGCAGTTCTCCATTCTAACTTGTGCTGAGGCAGTTCACATATTGCAGTTCGCAACTTACCTGTAACTTTTCCCTCGTCTTCCCTCATCTAAACTGATTTTTTTCCAAGGCCATTCATTTTCTAACTTGTGTATGTTGGTAATGTTGAAGCATTATACATGCTTTCCTATGGATTTCACTCAAGAATACATGTAAAATATTAAAAGTTTCACTTAGTCATTTCATCTGTTACCAAATTATATAGGTCTTATTAATGTAACTAATTCTAGTTTTTTATTTTTCTTTTATACTTTCAAACAATTTGAAATACTTTGCAGATGTAAACAACTGTTGATTACATATAGTGCCTGTGTGCACATATACTTGCTTTGCCGACAATCTGGAGTGATGTTTTGCAAGGCTAGACATAAATGATTTCAATTTTCAAATCAAAGTGGCACCTTCTCTTTCAGTGTTATTACGTAACAACAGATCTAAAGAGCTGTTGCTAGTGCTAATGTTTCTAATGCAATGATATCCTAGAGCTGTGGGGAGGTGGTGCATTGGGTTGATAAACTAATTTCTTCTTCCCCTCAAAGAGGTTAAGTCATTAGTGGGTCCACTAATTATTTGTTGTTTTTTTTAAAAAATTAACCTAAAGCTACCTTATAAACAGGAGAGTTTGGGCTGTTTTAAGATAACGTTTTGACAGTAAGCAACAAGTTTAGAAGATTTTCCTAACAGAAATTGAACTTCAGGAAAATGATCTGTTGTCCTTTTATGCTTATTTCCTGTGTATTGTTATTTTGACTTAAATGTGATCTGGACGATAAACGGTGATCTGGAGCCTGAGAATTCTGGTTTGTAATTGCACAACGTGCTACAGTTCTCATCATCTTGATTAACTTTGCCTTATTATTATGCTTCCAAATTAGCACATCTTTCTACATCTGTCTCCAAAAACATTCTTTGAGATGCCATCAGCTTTGAGTGTCTCTCTGACGCAGGAGATGCTAATGAGCTGTATCTGTCATTATGGATGATTTGTTACTCCAGACTAATTATTGTCTGCTGTCATACATGATAATGACTCCATTATTTATGTTATTATATAAGTCTTTATTTTCCACCATTGAATCCCAGCCAGTGATGCTGTTTATAAGTAAATTACAGTATTGAATGACAATAAGAGTATGAGTGACATATTTTAAGCTCATAAAGAGGAGCAGAGCAGTGTGTTAGATGGGTTCTCCATCCTGCTCAAGGACATGGGATTTTGACCTCCTTCTGCCAGGCTGACAGCAGATTTTCATGAAGGAAACAGGTTCCCTTTCAGAAACACAATGGGAACACAACCAGCTTTTATGCACTCTGAATCATGTGTCCCATCATTCATTTATGGGGTGGAAAATCACAGACGGGGTGACGTCATGACCAGGAATCTATAAAAGCATGTGCACTGTGCAACTCGGGTTAGCTTCTTTCATTCAGCGAAGCACTCTGAATGAACGCTATGTTGATTTGTGTGTCCATTGTTTGTTTTTCTGTGTTTTAAGTAAGGGCTAGCATTTTAACAGCATGCCAAAGGTGAAGGAAAAGACTAGGGGCTCATTTTAGAGCTTGTGTATAGAGCACATAGAGCGTATGTATCCCCACCCATAATGAAACGTGGGCAGGGAGGAACACATGATCTATGTGTTGTTTGCCTGGGAGCGAATGTTGCATTGCAAGCTCCTCAGTATGTGGGTGCTTCACTCCAGAAGGGTTCTCTTTGAGGTGGGAGCCCTTATTAGTGTTCCTCACGGGGCTGGTCCCGCTTCTGTTTAGACTTGATGAAGGGAATTGAGATGGACATGCCCCATCTCACTCCTCACCCGTGTGGTCCTCCACCCTTTCCCTGGGATCCGAAGCACGCACAACGTTTTTTTCCCTCCAGGGAAGGGGATCAGCTCCACACCTCTCATCAGCAGAAGAATTGGATGTAGAGTGTTGATGAGCATACTGTGTCCCTGCATTAGTGCAGTACAAGGCGATGCACTGGGTTGAACACACGTTAGGCAGCTATCTGTCACCCATAGCGGCGGCGTCCTTGAAGGCTCCATCTTTGTTCTTGAAGCCAGGCAGGGGGTACATGGCTATAGGTCAGGCTGCCACATCCCTCCATACCATGGACATGCTGCAGACATACCAGGCCAAACTACTGAGAGGGATTGATGAGAGCGAGGGTATCACATTTGATGGAGCTCAGGAAAACAGCCAACCTATCTCTGTGTGCCACCAAGGAGATATAAGCAGGTCTATGGCAGCCTTGGTGGCTACAAAATGTCACCTCTGACTTTGCTTGTTTGCATGCCTCCTGAAACCTGTCAACGATTGAGTTGGTCATCTCGGTCGTCGACAGGTTTCTGGAGGCAACACAGCGAAGTTTAAGGAGAGCGGAACAAGAGGAGTTCCACTCTCATTTCCCAGGGATTCCCCCTGACAGACGGGAACGGTCCCTCCACATACCACCTCATTATACTGGGACACACAAGAAAACGAAGCTCGAGGCTCAGGCTCGAGATACTATAAACAGAATGTTAGAACTGTGATAGCTTCTCGGAGGATCTTAGGCCAGAAGCCCTAACAGTTTATTCTCAGAGCCTCAGAGGGTCACCCCCCATGATTGTAGACAGTATGGTATGTAGTGAAATGTTTGTTAAGGAAGGAGGCCATTGAGGTGGTCCCTCCTCATCTTAGGCAAACAGGGCTTACAGCCACTATTTCATAGTTCCAAGAAGGATGGGGTCTGCGTCCCATATTAGATCTCATAGTGAAGCAGATTATAGATCCAAGGACTGGTTTGTCACTATAGACTTAAAAGTAGTCTATTTCCACATCCCCATCCATCCTCAGCACAGAAAGTTCTTGAGGTTTGCATTCAGGGGCAAAACCTACCATTATCTGCTATCCATGAAACCCCTACAGTGGTGGCTCAAATCCGCTCTGCTTGATAAAGATCACAAGACGGTGTATCCATGCCTTAGTCATGTGGAGGAAACCCTGGTTCCTCTCTCAAGTAACTGTATGCCATGAAGTGGAAACTCTTTACTTCCTGGTGTAGAGACCTCCATTTGGACCCAGTTGACTGCCCTGTTTGTGCTGTACTGGAATTCTTTGTGCTATTCTGGAATTCAGGCGCGATTGAATGCAGGATTGACTCACTCCACCCTAAAAGTATGAGGCAGTGCTTTTTGCTTACCACGTGCCTACCAAATTAATGCATGCACAAAACATCCTAAAAATCATCTGAGAAAGGAAACCTGTAGGAAGTTAAAAAACAAACAGATTTGAAATGCTCTAGGGACACATATGTCAAAATGAGGACATTACATTACACATTCTACTGAATCACTATTGTAATGTCAAAGTAATCTCCAGAAAGCAGTGCATAACAGAAATGCCAAATAATGTGTGTGTGTGCTTATAATGCATACTGATTATGAGAGTGTGTGACATTGAGATGAAGGTAATCGGTAGAGCATGAAATAAGCTTTTCTGAAGAACAGTACAGGGCTGAGTGGATTAAGGGAGTGGAGTGATAGCTTGCATTATTTCTTAATTAACAACATTCTGTTCTTAAGTACTCATAAAATGTTTTCAATTCATGTATTCTGGCCTTAAATGCCGAGTTTCTAGAAAAGAAGCTTTAAAATTGTAAATTACAGGACACTTAATGTACATGCTATTAATTAAAATAATAGTGTCTATATTCTTTCCAATGTGTGCAACTGCAATGCAATCTCACTAGTTTTAAAAAACAAAATAATACAATCAAATCCAAAGAAGCCTTTTGATCATTTAGTTTTGTTCAACTTTCCCATGTTTTTTTGCAATCAAAATTTATGGGCATTTCCAATTCTATTTCGGCAGGTAGCAACTGAAGTGCCCTTAAGCAAGACACTTAAATCCTGATTGCCCACTGCCCTGGGTGTGTGTTCACAACTTGCAGTGTTTGTTAACTCCTCACAAGGGATGGGATAAATGCAGATTTCAGTTATGGGTAATCATAACTGACAAAAACATGTCACTTTCATTTTTCAATTTGTGCAGCAGTTTCAGAATCACTTTCACTGAGGAAGTAAGGCTGGATGTGGATGGAGGTTATTCATTATTTGGAGGTGTTGCAGCCTATGGTGATCACTGTTGTAAGTGTCCCTCCATCCACATTTTTCACAAAACAAATGAAACGATAAAATTTAAAAAATAAAAACTGCAAAAAATATATTAAATAGTGTCCATACAGGTAACCACAAAAATAAAATGGTGTTGATCCAGTTTAGGTCCAAGCTAGTATTGTGATACTAAACTGCTCCTTTTCACCCACAGTACTATTGTCAACCTTCAGCATTTATAATTTATTTTTGAGCAACAGATACCCTTTGCACTTTACAAACACAACTGACTCTAGTGACAATTTTTTGATTTTAGTGAAAGTTTGAGATCATGACTAAAGATTTAATATCTCCCATGGAAAATTCAGCTAATGCTTACTTAATCAGGCTGTTGCCTGACTGCAGTAAACCTGCGTCTCCGAGCTCCAGCAGGACAGTAGAATTAGTGGGTGGAGAAGATGAGGGTAATGGGAGCTCAGCTGATAAACATAATTTACACTCTCTACAACCAAGTCATTAATTACTGTTACAGTCACAAACTTGTGAATAACTTGCAGAGACTGAGATAGGTAAGTTCAAGATGGAGACACAATCAAAGATAGTTGTACATAGTGAAAAGCCATGCCATAAGCATATATGCATTTTGAACTATGCATTGAAGAACATTGTAAAAATGTCTAGCAAATATTATCGATTGCAAACTAGCAAATATCATTTTGCTACAACACATAATTTTCAGTTAATACTGATTGTTCTGATAAAACAGAGATTACTCAGAGATTACACTAAATACAATTATTAATTTTAATTAAAGGAAAAATGAATAACAATGATATGGTGACTGGGTATTCATAATAGCCCGATGTAGTTGAAAAGGCCGTCTTCCACTCATCGCTCTCATTAATCAAATTAAATTGTAAGCGCTTCTGAAATCAAGTTTCGCACACATAGTGCTACATAGTTATTCTAGTGCTGCTGGTACCAGGGGCAAGGGATAGTGGAATTTGTCAGTTACGAGAAAATACGACCCTTGTAGTCATAGTGGAATTTGTCAGTTACGAGAAAATACGACCCTTGTAGGCATCCGTCTCGTCTCTCGTCCATTTGAGGAGTGCTGGTAAACATACTGGAATTTTTGCAAAAAGATGGTAAAAGAAAGAGAGGTAGGTTGTTCGCAAACAGTTTACAAACAGGAAATGGCTGAAGAAGCAGCAGAGGGGCAAACAGTCAATAATGAGATGAGGGCTTCCTCTGCTGGCGTGGCGGTGCATGGCATGTTCTTACATCAAAGAGCACCATGTGAAGAACAGAAAGGTGGTCGGTTGGCATTCAGGGACAGTAAACATATGTAATAAAAGTAATCATGTGTAATAAAATTTGCAGGGATCTTAAAACTTAAAAAATTAAAAATATGAAATCACAAGTGTGAAAAGCTTACTCGCTCATGTCAATAACAAAAAGGCTGTACTGTTTCTAAACTAAAGAGTACTATAATACGGTGGGCTGACTGTTTACACACAATCTGTACACATTATTACTATTATTTCATTTTTCTTTACTTATTGTTCTCCCTGTCTTCATGTTCTCATGTGTGTCTTTTATGTGTGTTATGTGTGTCATTTAAAAAAAACAGCAAATTCTGATTCTATAAATGCCCAAAGCCTGCTGCTTTGTTAGCCTTCACATACACACACAAACACAGATTGAAGATAACACAAGAAGTTGATATAGTCTAAAATACTCACACAGCCTCCCAAACAAAATATAGGGTTCTGGTGCTCCAGAGTAATGACCATTCTCCTCACTGTTTAGCATGTTTAGATATGACACTGGAGCTGTTTCAGAAAGGTGGTTCAACCAACTCTGAGTTTAAACTTAAACTCTGAGTTGATTTACTCTGAGTTTGGAAACTTCGTTTTCAGAACAGCTGATATTAGTTGGTTAAATCAACTCGGAGTAGTACTATAAAAAGCCATTATGAATAGAGCAGACATTACAATTCACCATGGCAACAGCACCGGGGGAAAGTGTAAAATACTGTTGCAGTGTAAAATACTGTTTGCAGTATAAAACACTGCTATTTTACTGTGTAAAATGCTATTTAAGTGTTAATAAAAGGTAGATGCTATTTATACTACTTTAAAGGGGATCTAGTCAAAATCATTTTTTTCTAGTCTTGTCAGAAAATGGCAGTATACCCACGTTAAAAAACTGGAAAAGTTCCAGACATTTTGAACCACTCTAAAGTATATAAATTTATGTTTTAAAAATGAGCGCTTGAAAACAGCTCAAGCTGGAAAGCTGAGGCTTATTACGTCATAAGCCTCTCACTCACCCCCTCCTCATGAAAATTAAGCATAACACGAAAACATAGTTTGCATAGGTTCGACACCCCCAAACGGCCCCACCCTCGCTAATGTTATTATGGGAGTGATGCTCAAGACAAAATGGCGACTCAAGTTCACAGGTGTGTTGCTCTCCCTGGCTGTACAAGCGCTGTTCAAACCTTTCATCCCCGAAATGGCCATGATGCACGGCTACGGTTTATTTTTTAACGGATTTTTTTAAAAAATATTTTTTTACGGATTATTTTTAGCCGCGGATTATTACTTTGCTCCGCTAGTTTTACATTGGACTGTTTTACAAACCTGCCGGGTCTCTCAGCGTCTGATGCTCCACATCAAGCTCAACAATCATTACAAGGTGTAAGTATTACATTGTTGTTTTTAAGTGTTAAAATGAGAACATATTCGTTTTGATGTGTGTACAGCTAGCATTTGTAATGTAAACAAATGTTAGCAGCATCCATAGATTTAGCGCCTTAGCACAGATAACAATATGAAAACACGAGAGTTACTTTGAGTGTTAATACGACCCGCTTTCTTCCCCAGGACACAAGAGAGGCTGTCGGGCGGATCTTCAGGAAACCCAGTCTAGGAGAAGCAACACTTTTGTGTTGTTGTGTTTTTGATTTTTATCTTCATCTTAACACCTTCATTGCCTGCAAGACATGAGGAGAAAGGAGAATGGCATTTAGTACATTTTAATATATTTGTTCTGGGTAT
Source organism: Yasuhikotakia modesta (assembly GCA_036877545.1). Lineage (NCBI taxonomy): Eukaryota > Metazoa > Chordata > Actinopteri > Cypriniformes > Botiidae > Yasuhikotakia > Yasuhikotakia modesta. The sequence goes on along the minus strand of JBAJNP010007074.1, from coordinate 8,895 downwards.
GATTCAAAATTATGTCTGCCTGATTTGCTCAACTAATAACATTTGTTATTGCAATGATGCACTTTTTTCTGTTTTGTTTTGCTCAACCAAATGTGGATTAGTATAATTACACACTGCTAGACAATGGGTCACCTTCGGTCTACCTGTGCCTTCCTCTGGGTGACAAACGGCCATGGTATATGTTAAAATAAATATAAAGATATATATGTTGTTATGTTTATGTTATCTTTGAGTGTTATTCAGAATGTATAGCTCAGGTGAATGCACAGCATTCAATAATGATAAACCTTTGGCCCAATTATGCTGTCATAATAATATTAATTCTTGACTTTAAACTGTGGCTCAAAACATATTTGATATAGTTCTTTTTTCGTTTCGAACAGAGCAGATGCGCACCGTTGGCCCAGAAATAACAAACAACTTTCTGGACACCACTGCCCACAGACTGCTCTATTCCCTGCCTTCCGGCAGGTGCTTCTAGCATAACCTATAACTAGCATAACCTATATCCTGCACTTTAATGCTTATGGCACTTTAATGCTTACAGCCATAGCTGTTGGTCCATGTGTTCGTGCAAGTAAATTGTTCCACATCTGCGTCGAAATGATATGGGAACACTACCAGCGTTTATGCGCTCTGAATCACTGATTACAAGGCGTGACGTCACAGGCGGGGTGACGTCATGACCAGGAAGCTGTAAAGGCATGTGCGTTGTGCTGCTCGGGTTAGCTTTTCATTCAGCTAAGAGCTCTATGTCGAATTGTCTGTTGATTGTTTGTCTTTCTAAGTATTTAGACCAGGGAGGGAAAGCATTTAAGTTAGAAAGCCCAGAGCATTCACCCGTGACACTGGAGACCCAGCTTCTCTTATCAACGGAGGAGTTGGACATTAAAAGCTTTCACCAGCAATCTGTGTCCACACCGGAGCCTGCCTCTTTCCCTGCCATCATTGCCCTGCTCCCCGCGCCAACCCTTCCTCTCCATCACTGTTGACCGGAGGGGGCAGCCTGGATGACTGCAGGGGGGAAGCGATGCATGTTGTGTGGCTGAGGGCAGGGGGAGTCGCCCCCGTGGAGCTTCTAGAGTTCTTTTCAAATCAATCACACTGCAGGCACAGAGCTAAAGACAGACTCAGCCTGCCATCATCCACTCAGCGCTGGGGCATTAAAGAAACTCCTGCCACCCAATCCTCCTTCTCCAATCCCTTCCAGTGAACACGTTCACTCCATCTCCATCTTGACCCTCTGTTGGCTGTCATTCTGTGGCTTTTGCCAGATCCCTGCAAATCGAGTTCCATTACCTTCAACCTGTCAGTGAGAGTCTCTGGCAAAGCAAGTGTGAGTAATGCGATTTGTCTCTCAGTTGTTGTGCATTGGGTCTATACACCTTGACAGTCTATTACCTTGAGAGAATGGAGAAGCTGAGAGAGAAGAGCGAGAGGCAGAGACTTTGATGTGTAGTCAAAGAAGCAGTGCTCAAAAATGAAGACTTTAATTATTTTAATTAATTTTTTTTCCTATTGAAATTCTGTCAGTGTCAGAAAATCTAAAACACTTACTTGCAGTATGACCTCAAAATTTATGCTAGGTAGTTTTTCATTGTGAAAAGATTGTGAAAAGATTTTCACATCCCCATCTTTCCTTAGCACAGGAAATTCTTGAGGTTTGTGTTCAGGGGTAAAACCTACCAATATCGAGTTCTTCCGTTGGCCTTGCTCTCTCCCCCCACACTTTCACCAAATGCGTGGCCCCTTTGAGGCTCCAGGGCATCCGCATACTGAATTATATAGATGATTGGTTGATTCTATCTCCCTCCCAACATCTGTCAATTCGACATCGAGATGTCATTCTTGCCCACATGAAAGAGTCGGGGTTCAGACTAAATCCCGAGAAGAGTGTGCTTTCTCTAGCTCAGAGAATCACCTGTCTTTGTGTCATATGGGGCAGCTGCGTCCAACGTTATGCCTTTTGGCCTACTGTACATGAGACCCCTTCAGTGGTGGCTCAATCCAGGGGGTTCTGGAAATCTGCTTCACATGATAAAGGTCACGAGACGATGTATCCATGCTTTAGACATGTGGAGGAAACCCTGGTTGCTCTCTGAGGGTTCAGTGTTTGGAGATCTTGGTTGCCGTGTTATGCTAGTGACAGATGCGTCCCTCACTGGTCTGTGGATGCGCCCTCTCTACAAATTGGCACACCAGATCCTGGTCTGGTCAAAGAGGAAGCTTTGCTCACTGAGAGTGGCGTATATTCCCGGTCAATGCAGTGTGGGGCTGAGGCCTGGGAAATGGAGACTTCAACCCGAGTTTTTACCAAATTTTGTGACTAGATGCCATGGTTCAGGCGTGACAGAGACTACACCTTTATGCATTCCCTCCTATTGCCCTGCTCCCAGGAGCTCTAGAATGAATTTGTCAGGATGTGGTATCTGTAGCCCAGTTCTGGCCAGGCCGAGTATGATTCTCAGATCTTGTATCTCTCCTGGACGGCTGTCCTTGGAAAATCCCCTTGAGGGGGGATCTTCTGTCTCAGGCAGAGGGTGCTATTGTCCACCCTTAGGGTGGAGCCTTAGGGTGGCATTGCTGTTATTTAAGGATGATATTGTAAGAACTGAGCTGCTCAGCTACACATGAAAATAGTTCAAACTTTCTCACTGATCATTTACATGCAACAATATAATGTTTTAAATTTTGGAAGTCAGTTTTGTGCATTGCTTTATGCACGGGAGTGTTAATCATCATGAGTATGTATGTAATTCACACCAGGGGAGACAAAAGACACTCCCCCAATGGCTAATGTTTCCTCATCATGACTTATGTTCCCCAACAACATGTGAGACTGGCTAAAGAAAGAATATGAGAATGCTCAGATTTTTATCTGTTTTATTTTAATTCCTCTATGTGAAAGTGTTGTGCTTTGCAGGACCACAGAGATACATATGTAAAGGTATATGAATTATATTTACATTTTTTACATTTATTCATTTAGCAGATGCTTTTATCCAAAGCGACTTACAAGTGAGGAATATATCAGCGAGTCGCCATAAGGCAATAGACACTGAAAGTGCTCAAAATACAAGTTTGGAGATTGCTCAGAGTATTGTAAGCCACAGTAGAAGGGATTAAATAAAATAAAGAAGAATAGGAAAAGAGGGGTAGTTTTTTTATATTTAAGATGACGAAAAATAAGTACCTCATCCGAAATCCAGGGATTCTGCATTTCGAATACAGGCAGGAAAATCGTTCCACAAGCATGGTGCAGTGAATGAGAATGTTTTTTGTAATGTAATTTTGTGCCTCTCTGGGATGGTACCACAAGCCTTGTACCCCTGCTCCTTCAGTAAACATAGGTTTCTGGTAGGAGTGTAGCCACGTGTATGAAGTAAGAATGAGTGTGGGTAGGGGGGTGCTAAGCCAGTGAATGATCTGTAGGCAAGCGTCAGTGCCTTGAATTTGATGCGGGCAGCAAGTGGTAGCCAGTGTAGCGAGATTAAGAGAGGTGTGACGTGGGCCTTTTTGAGTAACCAATATAGTTCTACATAACGAATCAGATACAAGAAAAAAATGCGCCCAGGAATCAAGAGAAATCGAAATTTTAATTTTATAATTTTATTCTAATTTTATAATTTTATAATAAATTTATAATTTAATTTTATAAAAGTATCCAATTCTTCCAGAATCAGAATTTATTTTCGATTCTCAACCCTAAAAGAGACCAAGTACATGCTGAATGTGTTATAGCCCATGGCTGTTCTGAGAATGCCTTAGGATCACTTGGTAAAAAACATCAGTGGTAAAAATACTGTTAAAACAATGTAAGGTGCAGAATGTAAGGGTCAGATGTAAAGGCCACACACAGTGTGGAAAGTCATTCTCAGACTCCAGTTACGAAATCTAAGGTGAAAAAAAGGTGAAACCTGACAGATCTTATCTAAAATCTTAAACATGCAAGACACACAATGCAAGATATTAAGATTATTGTGCCAGAGGGATGGTGTGACCTCACATGATCTCACAGGGAAGTGGCTGTAAAATCGATACAGATTATTATAGATATACATGTATAAAATATAGATTGTGACGCATTATTATTATTAATGTTGTTGTTATTATATTATTAATGTGTAGATTCGATGGCTAGTGCAATAGAACTTTTCGAAACTCACCCAGTATACTTTTGAAATTGAGGCATTTGTCCTCTTTTGTCTTTGACAGAAATGTCCCAATATATTTACAGGTAAAACAGGCAGTCATGTTTTTCCCTCTCCACTGATGGGAAATCAGCTCGTGTTTGCTGTTTTATAAGGTTTGTCATTCATCTTTATCTTGTGTAGAATAAAGCACGTGTGAAAAGTTGTTGTGTTCTTGAGGAAACACTGTTGCTCAGGTTGACTGTAAACTGTCAAAATTGCTCTGGCCTGACAGAATGCATTGTAACTTAAACTACTATGGGAACCAATGAAAATATCATAAAAACATCAACATCACCGAGCAACATCATGGAATACATGAATTAATCATGAATTATGGCATAGGTCGGAAATCTGGATATCGAATACGTATCCAATATAAATCCACATTTGTAAGTGGCTTAGATCAAATAAAGAAAAACACAGTTATGTTGGATTTACATATGTACAACAAATTTTGATCTGTGTCAGATGTGTGTAAAAAGAAATAGCAGATCAACTGGTAACTGTGGGGTTATAAGAACAAGTGAGAATAAAGTAAGAACAACTGAATAAAGAAAGAATAATGTCTCTAGTTATCTGTAAAGATAAGACAATACTGAAGGGTAAAAACTCTCCATTCTGTTTCATTATGTTGTACTTTGTCTAGTTATTTTGACATAAACTGCCTGTATATGTCCCGTGTATGCAGTGAATGTCCCTTTAACATAATATGTAATGTCTAGTGGGAATGCAGTCTTAACCCAAAGAAGGCTGCTACCTCACTGGGTATAACAAACTGTGTCAGATTAAGATTTAATAAGACATTTGTCTTTAAGAAGTGTTTTCTCAATCAAAATGTATTACAAATTTACAATTATACATTTTCTTGAAACTTATTAGGCACTTGTCTTTTGGCAGAAGCATGAAGAATAATGGCAGGAATAGTGCTCATTTTTTATTTGACACCTGCAATCTGTAACTGTAACTCTAAACTGTGAAGTTGTTAGTTATTTGAGTTATACTTCTATACTATATTGGTCCTCTGACCTCTGCCTTAGTGGTTAATCTGTTTAGATGATGGGACTGTCACCACCTCTCAGGAACCCTGACGATATTTACTCTTCTTTTAGCACTGGCTGTCACTTCCCCTATGACGTTGCTCCTCAGTTCGAGGTTTCCTGGTTTTAACCACAGGTGATTCCCCCGATGACAACAATAATCTGGCTGACAACTTTAAATTATAAACAACTGTTAAAAAATTACAGATGCTCTGCCATGCTCAGCACCCACACACGCAATATAGGAGCCGGCTCTTCTTTTTCTGTGTACAGACGTGACAACTGCACAAAGACAAATGAAGATCAATTAACATTTGAGAGACAAAGAACATAAGGGACTAAAAACAATTTCACATGGAATATACCCGTTTACTCGCTCATGCCTCTGGAAACTCTCACTTTTCATTCCTCACCTCTTCAAAGTGCAATTTGACAATTGAGATGTCCTGTAACGTGATCTGTGGTAACTCTATATGTCTGAGCTCACAACAGGAGACCAAGCTCAACCTCAGCAGGTCACTAAAACCATTCTCAAAGCTAAATGTGCAGGAATTAATATGTGTTAAAAACCAAGACAATTTCGGCCCAAAAAAAAACATTAAGTAGAGCTGTATTTGTGTACTTCTTATATTTTATAACGCAGTGAGAAAGAATAGTGAAATGTTTACCTCAGTGTCAAATGAATTGCAGCATTTAAAATAAATTGCTGCCAGTAGCTAGGAGCACCACTGTCTGCTTTATGCAGCATACGTGATATATAAGAACATTCACCAAGCCCTGACAGAGTATCTATCCACGGAGAATAGAGATTAGAGGTTATGCAGCCTCGTTTTTATGAATATAGCAGGATTTATGGATGGATTTTTCTGGTGCAGTAAAGCAGAAGCATGGAGCTAGAATAGTCTCCATAACAACAAACATTTACAAAACCATTGAACAGAAATGAATGGAACATTTCACATTGTACAAAATCAGATTTGTAAAATCAAAATACTATTTATAAATTGTAAGACTGCTGCAATGAGTCTTTCAGCCACTAGATTTCAGCGTTACAAAGTTTATGCTATTCAGCTTTCTTTCAAATGAAAGTAAAGGACTGTAGACAAACGGGACTTCCTTCACCATAATGCAGCTCACACTTTGTCACACCAACTGGTGTAGACGGTGTGCATCTAAACTTTAAATGCATGTTAAATTATATTGTTCAAAATTTAGAAAAGAATGCAAAGTTTTCATGCAAAATTTGCAAGTAAATGCTTTGCTTTGACATTTTTTGCTTATATTTTCAATATATATATTATATTAGTTTATGAGTTATATATAAGTTTGCACTGAATGAATTGAAGAGGGGAGGTGATGTCACACCAATGCAACTCATGGCAGGTAATTAAACATATTACATAGTTAGTGGGTGGCAAATACATTCAGCAAAACGCTCTATGTGAATTGTTTCACACAGCAGATTTTTCTATATGGTGTTGTTCATTTTTAGACATAGGAAATATTGTCAAAAAGCAAAGACAAAGATGAGGGGGTTAGAGAGCATGCAACAATATAAACCATGTGTCCCTTTCACCCACAATGAAAAGTCTATCCACGGGTGGGATAAACAAGGTTTGTTGAGGCATTTAAACAAAGCTTTATAACGCGAGACACATTAATGCACGACTGTTAATTTTGCCTATTCCAACTATTTTGAAGTGATTTTGGTACTAATAGGATGACCTTAGTTCACCAAGAAGTTTTTGTTTATTTTTAACCTAAGAAGAAAGTTATGGATTGCGTTTAGTTACATTGTTACATTGGTCATTTTAAATGTTGCTCCTGCTTCATGTTATGAGAAGCTCAATTACAGCCTCAACGCTTCCTCATTAAATGTATATGTGCTGGGCTTTAGTTTCCTGTCCAACTGTCTAACTCAAAAACTATGAAGGTTGGTAAAGTTGTATAATGCTCACTTGTGTTATTTATACAACAATTGTTATACTAAAGCTTATATGCTTGGAAGAATGTTGAGGAACCCATGGCTTTCAGTACAGTATAAAACATGACCACGAGGCTTCTCTGAATAAGAAACAACATGAAACAAAATATTCCAAGATATAAGTAACAAGGATCACATTAGTACTACATTAACAATTTCAAATGTAAAAAGTCCAACAGACTTATGGGTGACAATTTATACAGGTAAAACAGTGAAACAATTTATTGTGTTAAAATTTGGCAGACCAAAGAAAAAAAACCTGACAGCATAACATTATAACGCTGTGCACTTTGCATTATGGCAGTGTGTGGTCTTGCTTGTGTAGGAATGACTAGAGCCATCATTTATTGTGGCCATATACCTCATTTTACATCTGCTCACTTCTGCTGTATCCATGGCAACACTCCAGCTAGTCAATACCCTTGAGATGCTTGTCTTGACAGTATTACTCTGTCTTCATTGCTGAAAAGGTTGACCCAATGCTGAAGCACTGTTTGTATGTGTCCTCCAGTTTCTTCTTTCCTGGCTTCTTTTGTTGTTTTTCACAACTGCAGCTGTCTGTGTGTGAAAGCAACATATGTACTGGGCTATTCTGATCTATATCTTCTACAATTGCATTTACTGTAGATGCTTCATTAAAAAACACATGTGAATTATACATGGTTTCATGTGAATTACAGTTGAAGAAATTGACTTAAGCTTAATCTGCAGTTAAATCAACAGGTTTCTAAACCAGTTTCTAAACCACAATAACATTGTCACGGTGTCGATGCGTGGAGAGACGAGAGGCGGATCCATGTGCTGGGTTTTTCTTTATTTAAACCAGGAATATTTAAAAAGGCAAACAGGTAATGACGAGGGAAATCCAAAACTCAATAATCCAGTAAACAGGCAGGGGTTGAGGCAGGCAGGAAACATCAAAAAACCAGAGACAGTCCAAAATCCAAAAAAAACCCCCAAGAAATCCAAAACACATGAAGCCAAAAATACACAGGCAACACAAGAAAACAAGAAGCAAGAGCAATACACAGGGAAAGGCAATACAATACATCGACTTCCTGGCAAGCTGTTATATAGCCAGCAAACAGGAAGTCACCAAAGAAGCAGAGGGAGCATACAGAGCTAGGGACTAGCGCTCCCTTTGCTGGCCTGTGGTTACAAACATCAACCAAATCCACATTCAAACGTTAATCAGACTGATGGCTCAAACAGACTGAAAATCCTTCATGTAAACACCTTAAATGATCCAACAGAGCTTGATGCATAACAAATGTCTGATTGTAAGGTGAGGTGTAGACCTGAAACAACCCCATCACACATAGGAAAAATCAAGCATAAAAACATTATTTAATCAATTCAAGTTCAAGTTCAATTTATTTATAGAGCGCTTTTCACAATGGTACATTGTCACAAAGCAGCTGTGCAAACATAAGCAAAATAGCAAAAGGTGTTTAAAGTAAACTTGAAATGAAACCACTTTAAAGTCAACAGATTAACTAAGAAAAAGACAGAACACATTAATAAACATACAATCATGCACAGACAGAAAATGATGAAAAGTAACAGATAAACAAACACAAATGTTACTAAAGAACAGATGGTGAGGGTGGTGGCTTATGCTAGTGTCAGCAGACTCCCGTTAAGCAAGCCAACAGGGCGACGGTGGCAAGGAAACAAAAAC
>JBAJNP010007073.1:0-23631 GCA_036877545.1 Yasuhikotakia modesta | reverse complement strand
ATGTTCACAGTACAAATAAGACACTGTGCTGAATTTTCTCAGTAAACGGCAACATTTCATATTAAAGTTGCTTTTAAATGTCAAATTGTTGCCAGTTAAAGTTGTATATATTTGTATTTGAATGAACTACTGATCTGATAAACATCATAAATGTTTGATAAAGAGCTACTGATGGTGTAACGTGTTTGGGAAATCTTCAGGAATAGATGCTAATTCCATCAAAGGTGAAGAGATAAGATAAAGGCAAAAAGATTTTTTTATGTTTACATATTTTTGCACTGGCACCTTGTAAGTACATTTCATTGAAAGGAGAGTAAAATATACTCTTGATTAAAACATATTTTGGTTAATTAAATGTAAGATGTTTGAGCTGTGTATTTTTTCAATAAAAACTTCTTGCTGCCTAATAAGAAGTACTGTAGCTTATTTGCTAGTTAGCAGTTTTTTTGCACACACACACACACACACACACACACACACACACACACACACACACACACACACTTGAATACAGACAGAGAGTTATATTTATTATATATCTGCTCACTCGGAGGCATGTACACTGACACACAGTCAGCACCACTCGAAAAAAACAAGAGAGACTAAATTTCTACGTTCTGAGGAATTTAATTCAAAACTACTTTGCAAAATTCACTCTCTCTGTATTCAGGTGAACAGTTTGCGGGGCATTGCTGCGTGGTTGCTACGGAGTTTTGGGCAGTTGTTACAGTACATGGTTAACGTTCCCCCTTAGCAGGCAGTTTTAAACACATGTCATCTACACTGTTAGTGAAGGCATTCTTTTAAATCGGCATTTTTAATCTGAAAAAAAAATCGGCAAAAATTCGGCATTTGTAAGTACAGAACCGATACCTGGTAAAAACAACCGTACAAACGTGACTATTTGAACTGAAAGATAAAAAAAAGCATGACTTTATTTAGTTATATTACAATTTTAAATAACAATTTTATAACCGATTTCAGAAGCAAACCTGCCTCGGTATTCATGTGTTTATGTTAACGTTGGACACATGTACACTTGACACATAGTACATGTCTTTTCCTCATATAAAGGTTTTGCTTCAGGGCAGATCGCGCTTATTTTTGAAACACAAGCAAACTTTCACGTGCTTAAAAATATCTTTTATAAAGTTGTTATTCCCCCCCCCCCCCATTCACTTCTTTTGATACTTTCTGATAAGTTCCGCTATCCACCAGCAGATGTCTCCAAATTCACATATTAAACGAAATTATTCAACAACCTCAGGTAGTAATTTTTAGCATAAATAAATGCCCATAAATATAATTACACAAACTTTAAATAGTATTTAATGATTGCTATGTTTACAAACCCCTGTAAATATGGGGTTGGTAAACATAACAACCCCATAAGGTATGTATATACCTTCAATAACTGTTTAAGTTAAAGCAGTATACAAAGCACTCTTATAATGCATGTTTTGTCGTTATGAAACAGCCGATGGCTGTTTTCTTGTTGAGTAAGACAATTCTGTGTGGTATTCGATCAATCCAGCGACATCTGTAACCACAGACCACAGCTGCACAACGTATGTCTCTGTTTCAGAGCGATTGTTCACAACTCTTTGTTATTAACAACGTGTGCCGTGAGTCCTTAGCTGAGTGTATTTCCTCCAATATTCCGATAGAGGGACAGCAAGCGATCATTTCCACCTGAGACTTTGACAGAGTAACGTGAGAATGAACCATTCGCTCCATATGACTGTGCTTTTGTGTTATCATTTAATCTAACACCCTTCTACACTTAAAGGAGAAAAACAAGGACTCTCCTTTTATATTGCACAAAGCTGCCATTGCAAGTGCATGTAGTTAGCGTCTTGTAATGGAGGCGTAGTTTGTCGCGTCGCGTCGGGGTGCAGACGGGCTGTAACGCAACACCCGGATGACTTCCTTTGAAGGAGGACTTGTACTATATTTACAGGTTTGACCCTGGGGATGACCAAACAACTGTCTCAACTATCATTAGACTAACCGTATCCTTGCATTTATCATTTCTCCCAAAATTCATTGTAATGGGCCACTTTAAAAGATGAACGCGTATCGTCTGGACAGAGGTGGGGAAAACTCTGGCTCTATTGAAACCCCAGCACTCAAAGTTTATACGCATTCCCACAACTCAATAATATTTTTCATGTATTGCTCTTATTCTTTTTGACGTTTTCTACACAAGCAGGTGAGTTTATACAGACACGTAACCTAATACTATTCTTTATAATGCTAATAGCTGATGCAAATGAATAATAACAATAATAATAGTAATAAAACGAATAATAATTACCATTAGAATTGGTAATATTATTACAATAATAATAATAATTATTAATGTTGTTGCTGATGGTGTTGTTATTATATGCAGTCCCTATAAAAATAGTAAGTACGTAGTTTAAATACGAATAATAAATACAAATATATTCTCAGAGCACCTGATCAAAAACCTAATACCAATTTTTAAATCATATCAGAATAAAACTACTTTTTAGTTTGTGGTTGTAACGAACGTTTATATACAATTTCTGTCTGATAAAGTTAATCTCACATATATTATAAACAACTACAGTCCCAAATGATTGATTCATCCCCTAAAAACCACGAACATGCGCCCAAATCATAATGTTGGTACTGAGGGGAGAACGTTTTTACACTTAATATATTAATACCACATATCACCTGATAAATTACAGTGGGTAAACTATTACAATACTCCCCCCACCTCCCTATGAACTATGAAGACCGCCCACCGCAGGCATCCAACTCGAGACCCCATATAGATTTAAAAAGCGAGACGCAATCCGTGTGTATGACAGTCACTGAGTGCAACTCATCAGCAGCACTTCTGACAGACTGTTGTTCGTCTCTCCACACACGCGTCTCCACTTTTTCTGAGGATGCTACAGTTACCGCAGCTGCGCCAGGGCGTGATCGCGCTTCTCATATGGTTTGCGCACTTGATGGAACAGCATGAAGTACAAGGTAAAGTGATATTTTTTCTCCGCTAGGATTTGGACAGTCTGAATGAAGAATATGAATGAAGCACTGATCTGGACTGCATCATGTTAAATGGTGCGTTCACTGGCGTGCGTAAAAAGAAAACTAAATAAAAGTTAACTATTTATGAGTAAATTTATACTTGAAAGTGTAATTAATTGTTACAAGCAATACGGTTTGCTGTCAATAAAAAACTTTAAGTAATTTAAATCGTGTTTATAGTGCCATTATGTCTAAATGGTTTAGCATGGTTCTTTTTAACGTAGAAAGACTGTACAATCACAATGTAGCACGTTTAAAAGAGATTGAGTGATTTCAGATGGCAGAAAAGAAGCCTATAAATGTCAGTCCAATTCCAAAAAGTCCCACTGAGACTTTCCCTAGTTTGTTTGTTTGATATTGTACCAGCTTCACCAACACCAATAATCTGAGTTTAATTTATAGTCTGAAAGGTGCTTGGAACTAATGGTTTTAATTAGATGCATATAAGAACATAGCTGCTATAAATGAGCAAAACAGTTCATCAAAGTAACAGTGACTCTTTCCAGCCGGCAACTGCTGGCTTCAGCAGGGCAAGAATGGAAGATGCCAAGTTCTGTACATGTCCGGGATGAGCAGGGAGGACTGCTGCAGGAGTGGTCGACTAGGCACAGCGTGGACTGAAGAAGATGTGCCCAATAACACGCTCTTCAGATGGCTGATCTTCAATGGTGGTGCACCGAACTGTATACCTTGCAAAGGTACCATGTAAGATTAAAAACAGAAAGAACATAAAGCTTTGCGGTTTTCATCGGCTGAGCAACTGGAGACTCTCATCTGTAAGATGTTAAACTTAGGTTGAAGGCAGTTGAAAGCATGTGATTGGTGGACTGTGAAGATTTCAGACAGGAAAGATTACGCAGATTGAGTATGGAATGCAAGGGTATGAAAAAATACAGCGCAACTCTGCAGCTTGTTAACTTAGCATGCAATACCTCCTGCTGAGAAATAACAAAAACCATTAATTATTTGCTTTGTAAGTGTGACATTTGATTTATAGTGTAAGTAACATAAAACATGACATTTAAAGCACAAGCATGAACCGATCGTGCAATAATAGCATTTTTGTTTGTTTTAACAGAGACTTGTGATAATGTGGACTGTGGTGCCGGGAAAAGATGCAAGATGAACAAGAGGAATAAGCCCCGCTGTGTTTGTGCCCCAGACTGCGCCAATGTCACGTTCAAGGGGCCGGTTTGTGGCTCCGATGGGAAAACCTATAGGACCGAGTGTGCCCTTCTTAGGGCCAAATGCAAGAGACACCCAGAACTGACGGCACAGTACCAGGGAAAATGCAAAAGTATGAATCCAAATCCCCTTTGAAAAACTCAGTCAACATAAAATAAAAATGGACCCTGTTTACTTGATAAACATTTTTGTCTATTTTACATGCCTTGTCAGTACATGTTATTCAAAAGTATAAACGTTTCAAGTAGACAGGGTATATAGGACGATATTGTCACTGTAATTTATTGAAAAAAAATCAAAGGTTGTCTTTGCAGTATTTCATTCGAATGCAATAACTTGCTTTGCCTCTGCAATGATTTTCCGTTGATGTCACCTAGTACGTATTCAGGTCATTATTTACAGAAGCTTTTGATTAATGTCAGCTTTGACTGGTTATACTATTTACAGAGTCATGCTACAATGTGCGCTGCCCTGGGAGCTCAACGTGTGTTCTGGACCAGACCAGCAACGCCTACTGCGTAACCTGCAACCGGCTCTGCCCTGAGGTAATATCTTCAGAGCAGTACCTGTGCGGCAATGACGGGAACGTGTATGTCAGCGCCTGCCATCTCAGAAGAGCCACGTGCGTCCTGGGAAGGTCTATTGGAGTGGCCTATGAAGGGAAATGCATAGGTGAGAATATGACTAAATCTCTTGCTTGCACAACACTCTCTTAAACATGTGGTTTCCATTACTCTGTTTTCTGTTGCAATAACACATTCATGTTTCACATGGTTAGCTCTCACTGTTGCTGCTTTCTGTTATTTAATACCTCCTCAAACCACAATGAGTAAAATGAGACTAAAATTACCATTTCTCTCATGGAAATAATATTGCTGAATGGGACTCAAGGATGTAGTTATATACATACATCATGTGTTTAGGGAAACCTAGGCAGTTAGGAATGAATTGCCATTTATTGAGCAGATCTAGTGCTATGAATGGGAATGTTTTCACTGAGGTCACCAACTTCCATTCTATTCTCTTGTCCTCAGATGCCAGATCGTGTGAAGACATCAAGTGCCGAGATGGACGGAAGTGTCTTTGGGAGAAGACGACGGGACGGGGACGTTGCTCGACGTGTGGGGACACTTGTCCCGAGAGTCGCCCAGGTGACAGTGTCTGCGCCAGCGACAACACCACTTACCCCAGCGAGTGCGCCATGAGGCAGGCTGCCTGCTCACTGGGAATCGCCCTGGAAGTTAAACACTCGGGCTCATGCAACTGTAAGTAAAGGATGCTAATCTGGCCGCAAAATCCATGACCCACCTTTCCCGTTCCCAATCGTGATTTTTGGACGCTTTGGATAAAAGTGTCTGCTAAATGAATAAATGTGATTTCCTTCTTACTTGCCCCATCAAAAATCACACTCCTTTCCATTGCCCCTACAAGGCACCACATGGAATGTTGTCGGATTCTGGCCATGAATGTTTTAACTCAGTGGCACTGGGCGTTTTCAGAGACTTTTTGATGCATTGGTTAGGACAGTGCAGATTTTTTTCTGCACATCTATAAGCTTGAATGAGGTTTTAACCTAAAATCAGTGAGGCCAAGTCCACTGGAAGGATTCCGGTTCGGAATGCGAGACAGCTCTGAACATTCTGCTCTTCCCCATTGGTTACGCCGTCTATGCATCAGAGGCAGAAATGTCTAGACTGATGGAATTGACAAATCATGTGGAAAGTACATAGGGCCATAAACCAGCTCAGTGTGCTCAGTTGTGAATCGTGTCGTTGTCTCTCCCTATGGCTGAATGGCAAATGCTCTGTGATCACAGTGTGATATGGTTGAGCCTGTGTTACGGACAAAGAGGAGTTAACCTGGTGCCATTATAGCGCTGCAATACCAGGGTCAGAAATCAAGGGCAAAAATGCCACTCATATTTAAAATTGGGAATAGTGAATTTTGTCTTTTTTTAAAATAGATATATTTCTGCTATATATATATAATGAAATGTTTGACAGATATAAAGTATTCTTTGTGTTTTTATATGGACTAGAGGAGGTAAATAAAAATCCTTATAGAGAAATTAATAACTGACAGTTCCTAACCTGTATTTGTGTAAAGGGACTCCAGCATTTTTTCAACAAGTTTATTACATAATTTTCCCCATACCATAAGTATAATGGTATCCTACCCCCTTTGTTTTCTGTGTTAAAATATTTCTAATGCAGAAAGCATAAAAAAGTCAGTTATTTCTTGAAAACTGGGCAATTTCACAGGTTTAAATGCTTCTAAAACACAACTTCACCATTGCTAACCCTGTAATGTTCACAGAAGGTAGTTGAAATGCAAGACAAATCTCATGTGGAAAAAATGTGATTGTTTGCGATTTTATGTTTATTATAAACGTTTGTACGGTGAAATGGTTAATTAGAACACTGACTAATGCCCCAAACTGGAAACATCTTTCACCAGTCGACTCTGTGTGTGGTATTGACAAATCATTTTGCATTTCCAAAAAGCTCAGTGCTATTTTTGTTTACAAAAAGGGATTCGGTGATGTTTCTTCGCTTGCTTTTGTTTTGTTTTGTCTTGTAAAATAAAATATTAAGAAATTGTCTCCACTAATAGAAGGCAGAGGTGAAAGCCCCGTTTTTTTTTATCATGTGTAGACCTCCGAAAACTCCCATCTTTCCCTCTTACTCTGTGACTCCACCACCTCATGTGAACACAACAGTTGCTTTGAGAGAAAAATACACAAACCTTTTCAAAGTTATGCAGTAAGACTCTGTGCCTAGTTTTTCAGTAAAACAACAGCTACAATATTCTTCCATAGCCCTTCCAGAGATTGAGAAAGAGGACAATCTCTGTTACTGACTGGATGGACGCCTCCAGCGTCAGGACTTTGGTTAAGCACAGAGTCATGTTCATACTGTACAAATATCTACTCCTATTTATTTTCCATGGACACATGGAAGATGCTTATTGTTCTAGAAGTTTTATTTATACACTGTTGCCTTCTTATTTATACATTTATAGTCTGAATAAATGAACTGTCTCTCGTCTTTGTCATCTTTGAAAGAATATTATTTATTTTAACATGCAGTGTTACTCTGTGAGGTAAATGCATTCTGAAAAGTGATACATTTGTGTGCATGTTTTATTTATTTGTAATCTAATGTTCACTAATAAATGCAGTTACCATAGATCTGGTTTAGTTTACAATCCAAACTGCTTTGATAGTAGATCAGTATGTATAATATTTTCCACACAACTGACACAAACATCAGCAGAGAACAGTGTTACAAAAATAATGTTATACAAATGGATCATCATTGTTAAAAATATACCGATGATGTCATTTATTTTTTGATACGTATAGTTTCTGTTTAAGCTGAGACTGAAGATTCTGCTTCTGTCATGTATTGTATAGTATTAACTGTATCAATCTTTGCATTTTTTCTTCCATATATTGTTTGTCTTTTTTATTTTAGAGATTCAGCTATAAATTTTATAGTTTTGTATTTGTATGTAAATGTTTAATGTATATAATGATGTTATTTCTTGAGATGCAGTATAAAGAGTAAAAACTTGAAAATGACTCATAATCCAGTTGCTGTTGATGATGTAACACAAATAACAAAATTTTTTTCCTTCAAATCTGTATAATTCAATGTTAATATTTAAGAAACTGTTTTGTACCATTGAGTCCTAAGAGAACAGATTTGTTATTTCTTGCCAGTCATAAGCAGGCTGGGAAACACACTTTAACTGACACACCAGTCCAGCAAGATTCAGCCACCAGGACTGTCTGTGTTGTAGCAAGAAAACTAATTTGCCAGGAAGTTGTACAGACAGGGCTAATTGGTAAGGAGCACGACACCACCTCTTTGTTTGCCAGGGCTTCATTGGAGACTTACTCTTAATTTAAACCCACAGATATCTGTGTCAGACACACTGTCTCCAGCACTAATTCCACCTTTACATAACAAATTAACAGGATTTATAGCAGCATTGCTTATAGAATCTGTTATTTACAAACAGATCCTCCACTGTGGTTGTTGTTAAATTTAAATTAGATCTGGCTTTAATGAAATTGAAGTATCTAAGCATGAACTCTGTGGTTCAGGTACAGACAGAGTACAGAAGGTTCTAAGCTGAAATATCTGAGCAGGCATTGATGATATCTCACTCAGGACCGCTGAATCAGCTATGGGCACCCGGGCCGCTCGGCTACCTGCTGGGCAGCATCTATGACAGCTCAGAGACATTGGCTGAAAGTATATTATAACTTAAGTCATTATAATGGGCAAGATTGTAATCAGAGGCCGCTTGTTTTGGAAAAGAAAGTAGGCAACCACTAAAATAATGGTAAAGAAAAGCTGACATCACACACAAGAGGAGAAAGACTTGTTTTTTTTCCCATAGTCATGCAGATAGAGCTAAAGTCTCTTTATTTTTTCAGGGTGAGGTTAATTGTATTTGTTGGCTTAATCTATATTCTCTTATATAAATACATTCAAGAAATCCAGAAAAATGTGTACATTTCAAATCAAAATCTGTTTGTCTTGTTTTCTAGTAAAAACATACAAAAAATACAACAAAACTAACAAAGATTTGATCTTGAATTAAATTGCTGTATTTCTCCATTTTCATTTTTTAAAAACATATACCTCATTAATATTTAATCTTAGATTTATATTAAAGATACAAATGATAGAGAATGTGCTAAGATAAATAAATCACTGACAAAATAAATTTCCTGAAAACAGGTTTTAAATAGACAGTAAAAAAAGCTTAAGAGCAAGTGGTCATTTTAGCAAGCATTTGAATGGACCAAAATTTGAGGTGCAAAATGAGTCATCAATGAAAATACCTATTTTTCTCTTCAGTTATAAATGCACCAGTATAAGGATAGTTTAACGTTGCAGAAGAAAAAGGCACTATGGAGCAAACAAAATGTTTTGGATCAAACCAGTCTGGAGAGCTCTGTGGGTCATTTCCTGACAGTCCGTTAGTCTCTCTAGCAACCAGAGTCAACCGGATCCCCGCTGGGTCTCTCATAGAAGTTCAATACAAACGTGCGAGCCAGTCGATGGCTGTGAGACAGCCAGTGGTCAGCTGAGGTTTAACGCCCTCTGTGTTCGGCTGATGCCTGGAAATAGAATTAGAATGTACTTCGGGGTGTATTGAAAATTTCTGCTGCTCTGGACAGCAGTCAAAACAGTCTCTTCTAACTCTGCGCACTTTTTGATTAAGGCAAATTGGAGTGTTTCTGTTGCAGTTCATGCACGCATTATACAGACCTTTATCTTAGTTTATGCAGTCAGTCTGTTGTTTTAAGTGTTTATAGAACGTTATTGAAACCAGAGATGCCTGCTGAACAAGTGAATGATGGCCAGTATGGAAAGTCCATGGTTATTAAAGTGCCATGACTGTTTTTTTGCGATTTTCAGAAATGTTCTCTATTAGCGGCGCTATAAATTTGTTTTGAATTTTAACAATGCATCGGAATGCTGGGAGCCATCAAACGACGCTTCCTCAAAGTGCCACTTCAATGTGCCGACAGCAAATCGTATTTTAGAATCAGAAATGGAACAATCCGGCAATTAAACTCTGGCGCTGGGCTTTGAAACAAGATCACAGAGCGTGCGCTATATAAGAGTCGATCACTGGCCTTAATTGTTAGTCCCAACATCACCAAGACTGTTTTTCTCACTTGCTTTCAAATGGCCGATGGAGGAAAATCCACGCATCAAAAGTGTCCCAATTGAGCATGTAAATATGCCTCGTTACCCCAGACTGGAATGTTCTGATGTCCCGGTGTTGCAAATGTGGGGGATGTTCATTTTGTTCCTATATTTGACCTTTGTGCTGCAAGCACAATGCAAACAGCATGTCTATAGGTTCAATGGAGACAATTCAAGTTGCAGCTCTAATTCCGATAATTACTCCTGGGAACATGGCTGTGGAAGTATGGCAGTTATACAATGCATTATACATGTACATATTTGTCATAAATATAAAGACACAGGCATGTGTGTTTATATCAAGTGTGCATGCTTAAAATGTAGTACAATGAATGCACATTTTTGATGCATGGTCCTGTTATAGTTTTTTGTGTATAAGGCCTAGTATCTTCATTAGAAATTTATTCCTAAATAAAAAGGTTATTTATTCCTGGCACAGCAAAAACCTTAGAGTTAGTTAAACAGGCAAAAGAAAAAAATAATGCCCATGTTGAAAAAATAATTAAACGTTTCTGACAGTTTACTCAAGACTTTTTGACAGACTTTTTAAGATTAATGCAATAATGCCAGACAGACCAACACTGGATAAAAAGGTTGAAAGTTTCTGTCTTGCAGACAGCTTTGTAAAGTTCTTCAGACATGGTTAATGTTTAAAGATTAATCCCAAGTGTTAACCTGTCTGCATACTAATATCTGTCTGGTATGGAAAGTGAGGGAACAATTTTAAATGATCTCAGGTTTTTTAGATAATGCCTCTTCCCCAGACACAACATCCAATACCAAAAGATGGATTTTTCAGTTGCGTTTGAGTTTTATGTCCATTTTAGCCTGCCAAAATAAGTTCTGTTAGTCAGATAATAACTCTAAGTAATTTGTTGTCCATCCCCCAGGAGAGATGTCACTTACAATTAAGTTTTTATTCAGAGAAAATTAACAGACTAACATCAGAAGAACACAATGTTCTGCTTTGCCTTGACACCAGCATGTACAACCAGTGTCTGTTAATGCAACTATTGGACCTGTGCATACATTATGTTCCTGTACAAACTTATACATGAATGTTTTATGTCCTGAATGATTTATATGTGGATGTGGGTTTGGTAAAATTCTCTACTGATACATATTTTTGATACATAACTCTTCCGATTCTGGTTTATGGCAATTCCAACACGCCAATGAAAAGAAACTGCTGGCTTTGTGGGCTAGAAGGACCGCTGGCTGAAAAAATGCCTTGTTGTAGATGACTAATCCATAGAAAGGGAAACACAATGACTAATCGTGATTGTGGGGATGACCTAAAGAAATGCTGCTATTTTGGCCTTAGTCAGAAAAGAACTCTAAGCTGTCCAGATGAACTATTGCACAATAAGAGCTATCCAAATTAAGAGACTGTTCACCCAAAACCAAAGGAATCTCTCATTATTTACAGTCATTCCAAATTTAAACTTGCTTTTATTTGTGAGAAAAAGCCCCAGTGCCCATTCAGTGTTATTACATGGAAAAGAATGGCCAGAATGTTCTTCAAACATTACCATTTGTGTTTTTTTGGAAAGACACTAATTCAGATTTGGAATGATAGGATAGTAAACAACAAAATATACAGAACAATACAGGATTTTCTTTTAAGGATGGCCTGTTCTTTCCTAAACTAAATTGTAATGATTGAAAACAACAGCCAGGTCTGCTGAATAATTGTATCCCTATCTAAACACCTTAATGTTAAATAAACCAATAGGTTTTATTTTAAAGACCAGTTGTGTTATCCTTTCAAACAAAAATCTATCACATCAAATCTAATACATACACCATCACATTGTATATACATTTGAGATGTATACTGGCTTTTAGGCTGTATGCAATGCAGGGCTGTATGCAATAAGCGACTTACAAAGTCACTTGGAGTCACTTACAAAGCGACTTACAAAATCATGAAAGACAACACATCCATGTCCTTCTTCATCCTTTATTTTCCATGTTGCTCAGTGGAAATTATGCATAAATACATACGAATGCTGTCAAATGTGTGAAAGACTTGATATGACCATTTTACCACTGCATGGTGTAGTAGCCTTCTTCTCCCAGTAAAGACAGGCACATGTCCTTTTTAAAGACCACTAATCTGTAACAAATGTACAAATATTTGAACTACAAAAAGGCAGCTGAATTGGTTTGGAGGGTATAAAATCTTTAGCAGGTATAAATAAAGCGGACGATGGGGCCCGTGTTCAACAATGGAATATGCATTTGTGGTTGTTGTTAACTTTTTAAAGTTGCTTGTATGTATAATTGGTAAAATAAAGATAAATAAGAATGTATGATTTGGTTAACACCTAGACTGGGCTCCTGAAATTACCTTCTTTGTAGATGTGTGTAGTTATTAACAGTAACACAGCAATTTACTGTATTTCAATATGAGGCAAAGAGAGTATCAGGACAGAAGGGGCACTTTAAGAGTGTTTACATTCAAGGCCAAAATACAACATCATCAAAATAATTTTCCACATACATATTTTCGTAATGTATGATACATGGTAAATACATCATGTGCACAAGTCAAAGGCTCTGTCACACATCACCTACAGAGGCATCTAATATTCTTTGTCAACAATTAACATCCAAGACAGAGATCCAGAAGTGAAAATATGTTTTAAAACAGTGCTACAACTGAATCTGTAAAAAAATGAGCGTTTGTAGGTCACGTGTTGCTGTGTGTCAACATTTAAAGAGCTCCTTCTCTGCCTATTGCATACATAAGCAGCTGCCGTCAATGGCCACATCCCACAGCAATAGACTCTTATAAAAGTGACTTATTTAAACATTACATGGACAGCAACTCCATGTAATGTGTCACACAAAGACTGCTGTGCACAGGAGACTCACAATTGATTCTAATATTGTAAATGTGAAAAAATAGGGTATAGCAAACTTGTTGGGTAATAATTTTTAGCTATTTAAAATGGCCATCTTGGATTTCTGGTTTCACTGAGCATGCTGCGATGCATTGTGGGATTGCTCTATCAATAAAAGAAACAGTCGGGGTTATGTGTTTTAGTGTGTCCTACCCTTTGGAATAGGCTTTGTGTCAGAGGTGCAGCTATGACGCCTTCAAGGGCTGCCTAGGCAGGGAGCTCCATAGATTTTGAAACAGACCTATGCATTTTTGATATTACATCACAGAAGGAATTTGTTTTTATGATTTCAAGAATCAGTCATAATTCCACTTATTTCACAGCCACTTACAATTAAAACCTATTTCCATTACATCTAAGAACTGTCATTTGTGAGAAAACACTGGAACATTTGTTTTTAAAATACATTAGCACACACGTTAAGGCTTTGAAGTACAAATTGACATCTCTCACTTACATACATTCACGCTAGCACACACACTGTGCTAAGACAGACAAGCTACGTACTCCAAAAGCATGACTTTCAGTTTCTTACATGACAAAGCGTGATTATCTATAAAGCAACAATGTACATCTAGGTCTGTATTAAAGAGGACAGATAACCATATTTACTGGCAAAGGTAATTGTGTTGTGAATTGTTGTTCTCGGTTAATACGTGTGTGGTCTGAGAGAAGGGCTGAGATTTCTGAGGTACCTTCTTTCTCTGGAGATATGCATTATACAGATAAGGACTTACAAAAGTCGCAAAGTCCATTTTTCATGGCTCAGTTTGTTACACCACAGTAACAGAGTTAGAGTAACAATGTAGTTTACACAATGGCCATGCTAAACTGGGCTGTGTTGACCAGCGGCGCATTGGTAGCGTCTGAGGGGTGGTTTCCCGGGTCATATCCTGCCTGTGTCCTGGTCCTTCTCCTCCAGCAGATGAATGAGCTGTCCGAAGCTTTCCTTCACTGCCACCATGTTCTCCACTGTGCTGCCCTCCAGAATCCAGCTCTTGCCTCGGGCCAGAGGCTCCAGCTCAAAGTATTTTTTAATCTGAGGGTGAAGAACAAACAGGGAGAGAAGAAAAAGGAGAATTAGGTGGATACAGCAGTTAAAAGGCAAAAAGTACTTAAAAGCAGTAAAAAAGGAAAAAACAAAGTATCATTGACCTAAGTGAACTTGGGTGTTTGGGTCACCTGAGCCTAAGTGTTTCTTATAGGTTAGTTGCATCTTGTGATGTCATTTGCAAAAATATTTATGATAATTAATCCGCTAACAAAATATGGATGCACTGAAGTTACAGTAGGACTCCTTGTAGGCAACACAGCTAGTATAAGCAGTATTTTTCCAGCACTCACCTAGCATTATTTTCCCAGGGCTGCTAGGTTAATTTTTATTCCTTATATTTAAACTCTGAAAATATCATCCAAAGCAAGCCTTGATGCAATCTCAAGACAAACAACTGTCATTCCAGCCTAACTGTTCATTATTTCATTAAGCTGTTTGCTCACTATATCTATCGGAGTAATTTCCAATACTGAAACTACTAGAGACATTAAAGAATCAATCAATCTTGGGATCAGACTGTTAGTCAAGCATTTGAGTAGTGTTCTTATTCCGAAATCAGTAACCCTCATTAACCAATAGGAACATAGGAAATTGGAGCTTGCAAAAAAACAGACATTAGTCTGTAATCTAAAAAACAACACAATATTATTTTACGCTACATTAGTTTAGAAATTCCTTTGTACTAGCCAGGGGAATATGAGGACAACGTTGTAGTACTAGCGCCAGTGCTTTTCAGCGGGGCAGAAAAGTGAGGGAGGACTGGAATGCAAGCACTTGAGTGATCAGCGTTTGCTATGGTAGATTATGTGAGGGCAAACTTTGGAAAACAACATGTTGCAAGGAAAGGAATATGTTCAAAGTGAATGAGACTGTACAGGTATTTGAACTGCCTTATGGTTAGCCAAAAAGATCAGATAGAAAAGTAATGTTATAGCCTTGATCATAGCATTTAAGATGAAAGGTATTTCTGCTGATTATTAGCAGCTCTCTTGTGTTTTCAGAATTTCTATGGCACCAACAGACAGCAACCAACACTAAATATTTCAGCAAGATAATTTCTAATCTTGAAGTCTTTTGGCAAAAGAGCTGCAATTTCTACACATTTTCACAAATGATTCATCTGTTAGAATGTAAAACTCAACAGAAAAGTTTTAAATCTACACCTAAAAGACTAACATGAGGCTAAAACAAAAATAGTGATGTTCAACAACATCTAAACATTGTGATACCTAGCATCCAAAAATGTCTGCCCCTGTCAAAATGATTTCTCATCACCAGCTCCTCATATAAATGCTTCCATCCAAATCGTTGACCTTTGACCTTAGGAACTTAAAAAAGGCCCAGAATAAATACAGGCTAAACTACTAGCACAGGTGCAAAAAGTGAATGACGAGACACTAAATATTTTCAAATGCTGCACTGATTTAAAACAGGACCATTCTTGACATAACACGCTATATTTTCATCTTGTTTTGACTGTTTCTGGAAGCCTGATGGCACCTTATTGGCTCAGCCTCAAACCTCCCTGCTGTGAAGAGAGAGACTCCCCCACCGGGACCACTTCCTCAAGCCCGGCCTCTTGTTCCATCAGTTCCACCAGATTTCGGCTCAATTGCAGTGTGGAAAAATATGCCATTGGTGTCACATCTAGACAAACACTGACTTTAACTGCCAGCCAGCATGCGGGGTTCACAAAAGCCTTTGAAATATTTTACTTCCCTTTGAGAGCGCAAAGAAGAAGAAAAAAATTAATTAAATAATCAAACAAAACATCCTTTGAGCCAAAGCTTTCCTATCTTGCCAAGAATGTTGATTAAGATTTCCCTGTCTGGGACTTCATTGCTACAAAATTACACAATCCTGCTGCTACGAAGAGCAACAACAAACTTGGAAGGCAAAGCCACATTTGTCTATTGTTCAAAAGCGAAACACTTTGGAAGGGAAAGCTCAAATATAACAGCTACAGAGAGCTGGGGGTCTGGGATGGGCTGTTGGTGACGTTCATGTAAATTGCTTCACAAAGATGACGCAGATGGTTTGCTGGTCTGTTTAACGGCAGCGGTAGCTGATACAGCACAAAGTGTATCATCTTTATACTGCGCACACAACACCCAAAGGACTGGGGCAGAACAGACAGGCAGCATAAGGGCGAGAGAGGCAACATACTTTAGCCTCTGCTTAAGTGTAAAATGCAAAGCACTGTGGTCAACTCTTAGTCAACCAAACCAGACTTTTGGCAGACAATTGGATCAGTTGCATTGCAAATAAGATTAGCTTGATCTGGAGTAGCCTCCAGCTTTTCTTTGAATATCCCTGTAATAGAGTAACCAAGCCCAAGATAGAGTTATCCTGAGGTAACGTATGGAGGAGGGAACTTCAGCAACCCAGCAGTCCAACAAACCCAGATTTCCTGCAGCTCCCATGAGACCTTTTTGAACGTGAAGCCTTTCCTGTGTCAGGGGGACAAACCCTTACCACAAACAAGCCGTGACAAAATCAATCTTCTGGCGACCTGACTACTGCTGCCCCTGTGTGAAGTCAGAACCTCACAGGTTCCAGGTCAGGGGCCATGAACAAGCCTTTTGGCCCATGTTCTTTCATCGTTGGCTTGACTGGTCATGAAGCAGATTTACTGTAACTCGATTTGCGTAGATCACACTGGTTCACATCTGGACTTGCAACATGATAAAAAAGGATCTGAGATTGAGCCAATTAACTGAAGTATTACAGAACTGTAAGGTCCCCTATTCATCTGCCCATCCAACCAACATCAGCTATCCTCCTGGTCTATACACAGGTGTGGATTGACCTTCACTCAAGGCACTTTTGGAAACACCCCCAAATGGAGAACACACATCCACAGACACAAGGTGACCTGCTAGCAGGTCCATATCAACAAAGCACTGAAACTATGATCAACAAATTCATCTGATATCCATCAGACTCTGAACTTTAAAGACTTAACCACACACACCTGCGGCTTTTCTCCCTGAAGAGGCAAACACTCTCTGATGGAAAATCTCTGTTGTTCAAACATATGGCAAATGTTGCTAGTGGGAGAATTTTTTTGAGAATCATATTAAAATTTCTATAGGAATGTAGGCATAGTCAGCCATTTTGAACTCCCTGTGTACACATTGTATTGAGATACATTTGGCAGATCCAATCATAACAGGACAGCCCTAATCAGCACTAATCCATTGATGCACTCACAACAAGTCTCCTGTCAGACAACCGTTGTGCTTAAGGTTTAAAAATGGTGTGTAAGGTATTCATGCTTCTTTATAACACTTTTATCATGCATTATATGTTATATGTAGTAGACAACGTAGTCCCTAAATAATTTACATTTTGTATGTGTCTATGTTTTTGCTCAAAGAAATTTACATTGCCTTTAAGGTACAATGTTTATATGTGATCCCTTGGAATTGAACTTAAATCTTAATATGAGGGGAAATACAAAATTTAGGTCCACAGATTGGAGGTTGAAGCAGACTACACAAATGGGGGAGTGCACAACCCTGCCCTTATAGCCGAAACTCTCACCAGTTTTCTGTGTAGCCCTAGTTTCTGTTATTCAGACTCATTCCATAGCAAACCACAGGAGTTTCATGGGCCCCTCTCTTCACATGCTGGAGGCTGCACTCCCTTTCTGAAGATATTTCCTCATATTAATAAATGGAACAGTATTTCACGCAGGGCACCGAAGGCCCCGTCACTGGGGATTCCACAGTGTAGAAACATTCCTCACAAAGTAGCTCAGAACAAGAACCTCAGCCAAAATTGTGTTCAAGTTTCATAACAAAAAGTGCTGGCCAAGCAATACGGGTCTACTTGTGCATGTAATTGAGGTACATGCGTTTTGCGTTGCTCACACAAGAACCTGTGAACATTTAGCGAACGATCAAGGATACCCAAGTTATCTTCAAAGCTAGGTATGCGCTGTTGATTTACACCATTACATTTGTAGCATGTAGAACAGAACAGAATGTATTGCAATCTCTGGATGAAGTTTCTCCATACACCTGAGATGAAAAATTGCCATCTGCTTCTGTGCCACAGGCCCCTGAAAAACATAACTTCACGTTGTCGTGACAAGTGTTGGCCGGCTGTTATGTAAGCATGTTTTTGAGTTACGGTGATGACTGAAGATCTGAGTTCTCATAACTCACAGCCTTCAGAAGATTAGGAACACATTAAAATGAGTTCAACCTAAGCAAAATTCCCAGAAGCCCAGGCCATATCACTGATGGTTCATGAAAAATAAGCTTTGATAGTCCCCTAATAGTTATCAATATTTTTGTTGTCCTCTCTATCATGTTAAATTGATTCCGGCTGCTAACGGACACTCAAACATAAACACTAAGCAAGACCCGCTGTTTAGACTCATAAATCAAACTTGTTAAAACACCTAATTGGCAAAAAGTAATCACTGAGGGCTGTGATTCAATTAGACTGTGTTGTGACCCAAATGGGGTCTGCTGAGGTAAAAATATCCCATTATGGGATGAGCCATCTGGCTTGAAGATAGAACAACGAGTCCTGCTTAGAAGACGGTTTGTTATGCTACTATTGCTTGAATGTAAAATGTGTACAGGTGAAGTCTGAACCTATTACTGTATTGCTTGGCATACAGAGGGTCCGCATCAGTTGCTGGACAGTACACACATTCATTCTGATCTCAAAAGACAAAATTGCCATCACAAATTGCCATTAACAACCATTACAAAGACGTGTTGTAGCATGTTGTATTTCCCTCTAATGTGCTGTGCACACCATAAATAATCTAAATAATTATGATTTCCATGTTGTTCTCTCTGTGCTGTAATCTCACTACACTCAATACTACTTCTGCCTCATCCATCCAAGACCATGTGGTGCCCAAGCAAGGCGGATGCTGGTTGTTCAGACACTAGGCATCGCCACCAGACAGCAGTCTTCCATGTGACAGCACCAGTGACCTCTCTCAGCAGAATGCCCCAACTCAGCCTGCCAGCCGCTCCACACAATAATGTCTGGCCAGCATGTTTCTTTCAAGGCCAGACAGAATACAGTCCAACTAGCCAGACAGTTCCACCACAGTTCTGCCTCCTTCAGGCGCACAAGATGGCCTTTGTCTCCATGTCTCAAACACATCTTTCAGGACAGGCGAGGAAAAATTCCTCATCCAAAAAAACATTCAATTGACGGCGCCTGATGGCAATGAGGACTTCTTTAAGGTTTCATCCTGGTCCCTTTCCTCCCATGTATTTCAGGGATACACAACAAATTACTCAGGAGTGCTTACATAAAGCATTGTAAGGTATGTTATACAATCTGTTGCTCAATGCTGGCTAATTCTCCATGTTGCAGAAAACAAATTGAGAATTCTATTGTATAGCTAAATGAATTTGACTAAAAAGCAAGGTTGAGGAATGAGAGAGGTCTGAGTATGAACGATGTGAGTATGGTGGATGAGAAAAGCAAGTCAACAGGGTCAACAGGGACATGAGGGAACTCAAGAAAAGTCAAACGTAATCTTTATTTTTAAATATTGTACTAAACATTAAAAATATTTAAAATTTATATTATATTTTAGGCACTAAATAAGTAAAATTTAAAATACCAAATACAATCTGCTTCTGTTCTCTGCATTTAACTACAGTTGTGATACACTGCTTAATCTATACAAAATATACAGTTAAATGTATGTTACAATTTATTATTTTGTACAGTTTTTTAACAATTTAACTTATTCACACATAGAACTAATTTATTCATGTTATATAATTCATTTATATAATGTATTAATTATATATATGAATATAATGTACTCGTCCTCATCCTCACTTACATACATAAACATGGAAATGCTTCCATTATATTCGTCACGTGAAACAGGTCTGGCTGCGCTTTCTGGATCTTGGGCTCTGTTTGCCACAACCACTCTTGTTGGTTCTGTGTGCATCTATCTCTATCAGTCATAACTCTATTAGAGCCAGATGTTACGGGTGCCCTGTCTGCTTCCACAGCCGTGGTAATTTTATTATTACTCTAAATCACAAGCCAGTGAGATCAGCAGCGATAAAAGTGGAGGGCGGGTCAGGCAGGGGGAAACCGGGTGATACATTTAAGGGCAAGACATTGACCCCTTCCATTACCACATGGGGGACGCTACTTCCAAAGAGCAGACGGGGGCAGTAAATTACCCCAGTGACTGTGACTCTGCTGGGTAGAGTTTCAACTGCCGAGCCCTAAGACATGAGGACCACAGAGCTCCAGGGTTACCATATATCAAAGATACAGGAGGAATGGATTTACCACACACACACACACACACACACACACACACACACACATAGAGAATGCAGCTAATAAAATAAATGAAACATGTAACTGTTCATTAATAAATATAGTTGTGACAAAAATCTTTCATTGTCTTTTGGTGTTAATGTGTGTGTCAATAAATATTTTGGCACAAGTTTATAAGTATTAGTAGAATGTAGCAAAATTAAGCACATATTAACATGGACAGCTTGTGCGAAATGCCCTCATCATTAAAAACAATGAGCCACCCAACGCAAGCAACACTATTTAAACCAGGCTATGGGTTAACCTGCAACACAGATAAGTGCAACTGCAACATGTTTTGTACAGTTAAATACTGGCTGTCAAGAACTACAGACCTACACACAAAGTCTGACAGACACACCTTTTGCTCTACTGTTCTCACTGATTTGCTCAAAAGCAAACAAAAGTAAAAATGTGTTAGCCATAAAAAGACTAATACAGATGTATTTGTCAAACCGTATCTTGCTAAACTGGGTGACCAATGACCACTCCAATGTAATATCCTATTACATATAAGTCCTAAAGCAAAACCAGTTGAGAACTATTGCTTTAAACCATGAAGCTCAGCAGGTTGCAACATCTTCACATGATCAAAATAAGGGACAGTAGCGATCTTTCCCACAGCAAGTAACATGAGAGACTGTGGAAGGGGTGTACAGCCAGACAGACACCCAGACAGTGGAGTGTGTGTATGTGTGTGTGCACAAACGTGTGTATGCGGTATGAGAGAATGGTGTTTCTCCTGCTCATCAGACACTGGGTCTTGGCACCCAGTGCTGAAAACCATGCCAATGTCGGCTGAGTGAATTCCGAGCCTCTGGGGAAACAACAAACGGTTCTGTTGTTTGGACCCAGATTGCTGTGTGATCACAGGGGGGTGAGGAGGGCATCTAGTTCTAGCATCTAGTTCAGGGGAGCAGGGCATCTAGTTTCAGCATCTAGTTCTATACTGACTGAACTGAACCTCTCAGATCACACTTCAGTCTGGTCTGAACGCTATATGGTAAGTATCTAGCTGGCATCTCTTACCCAAACACTTCAGCTTTATGTTGTCTCTAGTTGTTTAATTCCCAGTCAGATTTGACTCTGGATTATCAACAATATAATTAGTTTGTGTAGTAAATGAATATCCAATTGTACTTTAAGTCATCAAAACATCTTTTGGACAATTACATTTGTCCCCTTTAGCAACCTTAGTATTAGCCTCTGACCATCTTAGCTGAGGTTTTCACAAATAAAGTAGGGAATGATGGGTAATTTTTCATGTGACTGTTGAAATTGTCATAGACTAGGCTGTTCATTTTCAATACAATAGGTTCCTATTGCCACATTTTTATAAACTTGTATTATCTTTAAACTAATATATCACAACAAGTACTAAATATATATTTCCATCCCATCTTTACAAAGCTAAGAGGAAAACACAGACAAAAATCTAGTGGTCAAAGCAATTGGGTCCTCCAGAAATATTCATTTCTCAAGTATACAAATCCCAACTTGTTCCCTCTGCACAATTTGACATATTTATTACAGAATCTGCAATCTGCGAAGATTATCAAAATTAAAACTTTTAATTTTTAATTAAAATTATGCACTTTTCAAAATCAGCTATTCAATAGTTTGAACTATTAGGCTAATTGAACTGTTCTTAAGGTGTTCAGTCAGGCAGGTTTTGGGTTCATGCAACCTTGACCAGACACATTTCTAAAAAGTGCTTAGCATGTTTCTGCATTGTAAACAGTTGGAGGGTGTGCACAGAATTAGAGACATTTTTTTTTAACATTGGCCTGTTTTTAACTTAACTCGCCATCTTTAAAATACGAGACATAAAACATTGTGGGATGCTTAAAAAATGAGCTATGATGCAGCTACCAAAAAAAGTTGTCTGACCAAAGAAAGCTGTCTGTAGGGCTGACTACCTGCGCTCTCAGAATCACAGTCTGTTATATGCTGCTACATAATATCTCAACTGCAAGTGTGATGTTGCTTTAATAAAACAATCTAATTAAAGTATGCAAATAAATAAGGAAAAACAAGAACTGATTTAAAAACGCTCATCCAATCACAATAAAGAACTGGAACCAATTTTTGTATGAATTCTCATACAACAAACAAGTACATTGTTCTGTTGTGTAAATTTAGTAATTTAGGTCGACAGACAACAGTAAATGCTAGCGAGAATTCCAATGAGGAATGAGACAAACCCGTGCTGTCGCCGGCCTGTAATCTTCTACAGCCTGTGAGCTGATATATGCTGGACTTCATATTTAGGGATTTAGAAAAGTAGCTTCTAAAGACCCAAACCAGTCCATGTAAAATCTAGATGATACGTGGTATTAACATACACAGAGCACAGAAGACAAATGCACCAGTGATAAATCAATCTAAGAGTCCAAGCAAGAGTCCAAGCACTCTCCATTCATTTCCTCACAGATCACAGATTGATCAGTCCCTACATGGAAAGGTAAAATATTTGCACGATTAATTATATTAATAATTAATTATATTTTATATCCACATTATAATTATTACTGTAGCATTATTTTTTAATTGTGTTTATCTTGGTCCTTGAAGTTCATACTTGTGTTAAGTCATGCATAAATAATTCTGTAATATCACTACAACAGTTATGTCATTACAAATGTTTTCTATCTGGCAAACATTAGGTATATCTCCATAGACTCTGCAGATAAACCGTATACAGGGAGGATTGTATTTCAAGAAAATACTTGGCTTTTCAATAATTTCCAGTGCAGAGATTCATACTGGCTGAAGACTTTAGAATTTTTCTCTGATTGGCTGCTGGACAGCATATGACAATTGTGATGTTGTTCGAAGATGACAGCCAAACAATATGTGGACTCCTCATACATAGTGGAGACATTAGTCAATTAAGAAAAGTCAATTGGAAAAACTGGAAAATCAGATTTGTTCTTTTTTGTTGCAAATAAAATTCTAAAAGTAACAATTCAATTTAACAGTGGATTCAGTTTACAATGCATGTTGACAGCAACTTCTCATATAAAAACCGAAAAATATGTTTTTTGACTTTCAACCCAGCAGATTTTTTTCCTTTCAAAAATTCCCATAGGATCTATGAGATCTGATACATTTAAAATCGATTGAGAGCAATTTAATGGAAAAGCTGGTCGGGTCTCGTCCGCGTCTTGTGTAACCAAAGCTGTATCTCCAGCAAAGAGTGCGAGTGTTGCTGCCAGCTGAAATCCCCGTTTTGACACACATCAGTGAAATGGGATGCGCTATTCTCCAAAGGCAGACATTTACTGCTCACTCAGGACTGCTTCTCAGCTCAGCCAGTTAATTAGCGCTCTGTGCTTTGGGTGATAACCTGCAG